>JBAIZL010000001.1:68646270-68713770 GCA_036971475.1 Prosapia bicincta
TACTCCTGTATATGCAGATCGGTTTCTCATCTTGAGGTTCTAGAGACTAGAATAAGAAATTATTCGGAAAACAAATCGAATTAAAAACCTCTACTTCATATTTTACATGAAATTATTTTTGATTCATTAAGGATTCTGAATAAATCTTACTATTAGTTGTATTTATGTTTGCAGTTGAAACGATAAATGTGTTTGAATGCGTTTAATTTTAAATAGGCCACTGTTCAGTTCGATGTAATTGTATTACAAACTAATTAACACTTGTATTACTGTTCTCTTTGTTCCTAAATTACTGTCTAAAGTTTAGTTCGATTAGAGGCAGCAGGTGTATTTTGTTTCTTAGCTTCCGTGTAACTCCAACTGAAAACAGACGCTTCAATCTATCTGCTGATTGGATGAAACTGTTTTACTGGAAATAGTTCCGTGGATTATTTAAACGTTTATGCATTGGTAACAGAGTTTTTTTTTGAGAAACAATCGATTAATTTTAAAATGCAAATATGTTTAGATATTTTGTATTAAAGTATTGCGTTACTTTCAACTTGTGGTAATTACTCATTTTACCCGTGGCAGTTGCTTGTCTGCTATCGGGCGCCTCCCCAGGTGGTGGATAGGGGAACGCTCGTTGTGCTTGCACTTCGGGTACTGGTGAAATAAAATAGCCAGGGTGAATCAAAACAAGATAGGGGAGGGAACCCCGAAAATAAACCAAATATGAGTAGTGAGAAGGAGATATCTTTTACGGTGCAGGGAGTCGGATCCCCAGTACCGGCACAGGTGGAGGTGACTGAGCAGGCCACACCTGGGTCGTTAGCCCATGACTGCAATTCTTCGAAAAGGGTGGAACACTTGGCCCTGACGCAAGCTACAAGTGCAGAAAAAGAAAAAGACCCGTTTAAGAAAAGCACGAGCACAATAAGGACTCCGCCTCTAACAAGAACCTTGGAGAGTAGTAAGGTAGCGGATCCATTTGATGATGTTCCTTAATGTGCTGTGGGCGCCGAAGTGAGATCAGATTTGCAGAGCTTTATTTCAGAGGCCGAATCCTCCTAGGTCGAAAGGCTGAAATTACAGATCAGCGAGGCAGATAAGAGCGAGGAGGAGCAAATCAGAGCTATTAGCGCTATCCTACGTACTATGAGGGAATCTGTTGCAAAACAGAAAAATGTGAACATGGCTATCAAGAATGGACTCGTCAAACTAGAGGATGGTCTGGAGGTGCTTCGAGCCTGTAGAGTTTCACGACAGAATGCAATCTGAACTCTAGCAGAGAGGGCATCTGTGACTGTAGGAAGTAGCCCTGGTAGACGAAACCTACCTCCACGAAAGCGCCCAAGGGAGTCAACAAACAGCCAGGAGGCGATGGATACTAACATCCAGGAATCGGCAAAAACCGAGAAATGGAATATAGTGGCCAGTAAGAAGAAGGGCAAGGCAAAGAAAGTACCAGAGACGCAGCAGCGCGTGTTGACGCCTATCATACGGCAGCAAGACAGCCGATTGTCCAATAAGGCGAAGAAAGAGGGAAGACCAAGAAGGAACGCCTTAGTTATTAGGGCTTCCGCTGGAAAGAGCTATGCAGAAATCCTAGGTGCGATAAGGAATGATGTGCGGCCAGAAGACAGTGGTGCGGTGATTCGCGGCATCAGGAAAACGAGGGAGGGTGGAGTTTTGCTGGAACTCAATAGTTGCAGAGACCAGACAGCGCTCCAAACCGCCATCGAAACGGCGATCGGAGAGAGCGGAGAGAGCGGATAGGTCCGTAGCCTGATCCCGAAGATGAGGCTGGAGATTCTGGACCTTGATTCTTACACTTCTGAAGAGGAGGTTAAAGAGGCCCTTGACTGGGAAGAGGTTGAAGGGGAGATAAAAGTCTCAATTCTTGGCCCTAACCGTAGAGAACAATGTCTGGCAATTGTAGAGCTAGAAGAGGCACAGGGCATCAAAATCCTAAAGAAAGGCAAAGTTAAAGTAGGATGGGTGTCTGCTAGAATCAGACGAAGAGTCGAGGTTCGTCGCTGCTACAGATGTCTCCAATATGGTCACGTAAGAAGCGACTGCAAGGGTCCTGATAGAAGCGACACGTGCTGGACGTGTGGACACAGAGACCACAAGGCGGCACAATGTAAGACAGAAGCAAGTTGTATCCTTTGTACTGAAAAAGACTACAAGGATATCCCGCTAAACCATGTATCAGGATCGGGATCCTGTAAAGTTTTTCGAGAGGCTCTCGCTTTGAAAAAGGGCAAGGGCAAACCTGCATAAAGGTGCTGCAAGGTAACCTCAACAGATGTCGGGCTGCTGATGGATTGATCGATCAGTTGGTACTGGAAACAGGAATCGACGTAGCGATCATCAGCGAGCCGTACCGTCATAAAGGGAAATCAGCATGGCAAAAGGATGAATCTGGAATGGCAGTAATCTGGATTACGGACCTGCGGAAGTTTCCGATAAGTAAGACTGGCTCTGGAAGTGGCTATGTTTGGATTACAAGTGGAGACTTGACATTCGTCAGCTGCTACTTCTGTCCAAACGATAGTATCAACATTTACCAGGAAAAATTGAATAATATGGAGGATTCAGTGAGAGAGGTGGGTGGAAAAATCATAATGGCCGGAGATTTCAACGCCAGAGCGGTAGAATGGGGAATGCCGCGTACAAATAGAAGAGGAAATCTTCTGTTGGAAATGGCAGCCAGACTGGGACTTCATATCCAAAACACTGGTAGTACCCCGACATATCATCGGCCCTGTTACGGATACTCTATTCCAGATGTGACGCTGGTATCGGAAAACCTGGGGCGGAGATGTAGGAACTGGCGAGTGCTCCCGGACTACTCGTGGAGTGATCATGATTAGGGATATCTTTTGATATTGAAGAGGAGTATATAACATCTCGTTCCGGGATCCGATGCCAGCCAAGGTGGAGTGTAGGAAAGATGGATGGAGCAATGTTGATGGAAGCACTTTGTTTCATGTGGCAATGTAATCCGGCCTCCTATCCAGATTCATCCAATGTAGGGGATATAGAAAGTGCCGTTAAACAGGTGACCTACGTCATACGACAAGCCTGCCAAATGTCAATGCCTCGTAAGAGCATCCGCAAAGCAAGACAGCAAGCCTATTGGTGGACCGACGATATAGCCGATCTCAGAAGAAGATGTCTTCAACTGAGACGGAAGGCACAGAGTTCTCGTGGCGGGGTTAAGGCAGCGGCTCTAGCCTTAGAGCACAAGGAGGCAAAAAAGGCTCTTGTTTTGGCAATCCGGCAGAGCAAGGATTGTTGCTGGAGATCCCTTTGCGAAGAGATTAATGAAGACCCCTGGAGTATGGGCAATAAAATAGTTACATGAAAGCTGACCGGCGGATCCTCTGACCAGGCATTGAGCGCCAGCGCAACGAGACGAATTGTGGAAGCACTATTTCCCGATCACCAGCGTCTGATCTCTCCTGAAGAACCACGTGGGAGCGGTGATATTCCTTTGTTCACTGAATCAGAACTGATCACGGCCGTGATGTCATTAAAAAATGGGAAAGCCCCAGGACTAGACGGAATCCCACCAGAGGTATTGAAGGTGGTGTTTCGAGCACAACCAAGCCCTCTATTGGACATGTACAATGCCTGTCTGAAGTCAGGCATATTCACATCACAGTGGAAGGTAGCGCGGCTTGTTCTCATAAATAAAGGGAAGGGCTAATCTGACGATCCTTCATCTTACAGACTGTTGTGCATGCTGGACACATTGGGAAAGGTAATGGAAAAATTAATAAGACCGAGGCTACAAAAGGCAATACAGGCGGCAGGAGGCCTTACCAAGAACCAGCATGGATTTAGGGAAGGGCATTCCACAGTAACGGCGATCCAACAGGTGATAGAGGCCAGGAAATTGGGAGATCTTGTGTGTCATGGTGCCAGACCAATTGTTATGCTGGTAACGTTAGATGTGAAGAACGCATTTAACTCTGTGCGATGGTCGACCATAATGGAGGCGCTGGAACGGAAATTCTTTGTTCCAAGGTATCTGTTGGCCGTGATCAGAGACTACCTGAGGGATCGGCGGCTGATCTGGACTGCTGACGGAAGACAGTGGACAAAGGAAATCACAGCTGGAGCAGCCCAAGGATCGGTACTGGGACCAGACCTGTGGAATGTGGCATATGATGGTCTTCTGAGATTAGAAATGCCAGAAGATGCATATCTGGTGGGCTACGCCGATGATGTTGCTGCTGTCATTACAGCTCGCAGCACTGAGTTGGCGCAGGTACGGCTGAATCAGGTCATGCGTAGGATTAACCTATGGATGACAGAACACGGTCTACAGCTGGCCGTTTCCAAGACTGAGATAGTTTAATTATCTGGAAGGAGGATGCCGAAGGTGGTACCAATGGTTATGAGATAGGAGACGCTCTTCACTACGAGAGCGGTGAAGTACTTAGGAGTCAAGCTGGACAACAAGCTGACGTACGGGGAACATCTTCGCATGACCTGTGATAAGGCTGCGGCTGTGACCTCGTCACTCGCAAGATTGATGGCTAACGTCGGTGGCCCAAGGGCAAGCAGGAGACGACTCCTATGGTCTACGGTGCAATCCATCATGCTCTACGGTGCTGAAATCTGGGCCGACACTTTGAAGGTACAGAAGTACCGTACCAGACTCGATACGATTCAACGAATGGGAGCGCTAAGAATAGCGAGCGCCTACCGTACTGTTTCGTCGGCAGCTGTGCTGGTTGTGGCAGGTGTTGTGCCAATCGACCTATTGGCTCAAGAGGGGAAATTTGTATATAATAACAGTAAAGAGATAGGCAAAATAGAGGCGGTCAAGCGAGCCAGAGCACAAACCATGAACCAGTGGCAGCAACGATGGAATCATGAACGGTCAGGTAGGTGGACGTTCCTTCTGATAAGAAGCTTAAAGGAATGGGCAGAACGCAGGCACGGGGAAGTGAACTTCTATATCACACAGTTCCTGACAGGCCACGGGTACTTTAGGGCATACCTGTTTAAGATGGGAAAAGTTCTGTCCCAGAACTGCCGGATATGTAGCGACAAACTGGATGACTCGAGGCACACCTTCTTTGAGTGCGCCAGATTCGTAGACCAGAGGAGTCGATTGACGACACATGCCACGGGTCTCTCCCCAGAGAGCTTTGTGCGGACGATGCTTGCATCGGAAGCCAACTGGAATATGGCATCGAAATTCATCGAATCTATTCTACGATGTAAAAAAGAAGAAGGATGGCTAGATCCGTAATATAATGGAGGAAGTATAAGAGGCACCACCCTGAAGTAATGCTTCGGCAGTCCCGGGGTGTAAATCTGCCTGGAGGGTGACGAGTTTAGTGGGTAAACTTTCAGATGTAGAGCCTAGTGCAGTATCGAAAGGAGTCCCACACTCTGTGCATAAAGCATTCTCGTCGTTGAAAAAAAAAAAAAAAAAAAAAAAAATTACTCACTTTAAGGAAAGATAAACACTAATTTAAGGATGAGGTAAACTTTTATGTAACAAACCGTCCTACTTAGATTTTCTAAGAATGCTAAAGAAATACTTCTAAAAATAATCAACCTGACTTGGAGCAAACAAATTTCACAACAGTGGAGGACAGTTGAGATACTTCTGATTCTGAAAACTGTAAAAATAGCTAGCGACAGGAATATTTACCGAGCAATTATACTCACTAGCGTCACATGTAAAGTAAGAGAAAGGACAGTGGAACCCGCCCGAACCAATATTTCAAATTACACAATTATGAAAATGCTATGGGAGTTAATCATTCCAAGACTACGTTCCAGTTATTCTCTCTGTCCACCAAGCGCCAACATATATCCTTAAAATACAGAGATAATGTCCTCGAAGAACATGACATCTCCAAATAATTGGGGTTCTCGATTGACACAAAATTTACTTGGAAGCCGCATAGTGAAGAATGTGAACAAAGAGCTATCAAGAGGTCAAAAATAATAAAAATACTTACGGCCACTAGTTGGGGTCCAAACCAAGCTTTATTGTTGCTTACAAAAGTTTTGTCAGGCCAGTCCTTGAATACGGAGCTGAACTATCAAGTGCAAAATTATTTTTGGCGTCAAAATCGATGGAGGGCCTGACCCAAATAAAACCAACTCAAACTAGAAGAAGCAAACTAACGCTCAATTTCTGGGAGAGGCAAAAGAGGATATATAGTCATCGTTGGACAAACTACAGGCACGCGACCGCAAGGTTAAACGCCCAAAAAATTCCACTGCCAGCGTATAACGATCTCCTAACTAAATACAACATCCAGTCAGGAGTACCATCTCAACCGGTTCATTACTTGACCATTAATAACATACCATCAGCTACTCTTAAACTGCAAAACCAACAGGCTTCGAAAAGTCAATCTAATCCGTCAGAACTAAGGGCAGCATGCCTGGAAACTATTAATTCCAACTTCCCACCAGATGACTGGCTACACATCTACAAGGTGGTACAGTAGCTGGGTTACACAGCCGATTCGAGGTTTCTGTGCCCATTGTCAGTAACTAAAGTAATTATGATGGAGAAGTTGAAGATATCTAGGCAGATCCACTGAAATCTCAAAAATCTAAAGCTTTATTTCTTGTGAACTCCTTGGCCGCAAAATACAATGCGTTCACTAGTAACCGACAAGTGGAATAACACCGAGCACTCCTCTGCAGAAAACAACAAGACGCCCTTCAGGGGAAAAATAGACAAATAAACATTCAATGGATGTCAAGTCATGCCAATATATAATTAAACGAGAAAGGTGTGCCAAACAAGATGTCACTTTACCACAGCCACTTAACTCAACCTCTTTTCAGTCTGTAAAAATCCAAATAAATTACAGCACTCTAAACCACAGCATGAAAGGAATCCTTATCAGGGACTCTCACAACAGAAGATTACCTAAAGTTGTCACCGAGGGACAAATAAATCTTAGTCTTCCCCTACTCCTGGCTACGGCCCACAACTACCTGGGCAGCACACATCCACAAAGTTTATGTCCTCCCATCACCGGATTGCGTGTTGTGCTGAAATGGAACCATGGATGCAATCCTTCTCCTCCCATTCACCTCCTTGCACCACATCCAACCAGATGGAGAAGACAATGAAGGAAGCCTCTCTTGATTGTACCGGTCTGCGCGCTATCAAATGACTTAATAGCCAAGGTTGAGCGTCGGTTGGTAAGTAAGTACTTAGATTTTCTACCCACAAATTATAGATCTATGATTTGAACAATTTTGTGCGTTTTGCTAAATGATAATTATTTTTCTAAACATAACATATTTAGGTTATTATATTTATTTAAACCAATTTTTAATTAAAATATTTTATTTGAACTAAATTGAAATAATTATGAAACATATTGAAATGATAACCCCCCTTAATAACATTCAAGATGGATTCGGACAGACGGGGTTGGATAAAAGATGCAGTATTAAAGCTGTGTGATTCAGCCACTATAATAATAACCTAACCCTTCTAGTCTTGGTGTCACCTAGGTACTCATTTTCACAGGATGAGACGAGTTGGGAGCTGAAATTTTTTTCAGTACCAGGGAACACGTACTTATTAGAACACAGAGCTGCCTGTGTAAGAATATGCCACTGTAAAAGCCAATATATTGGCAAAGCGTTAACGTAGGACTTACTAACTCCCATAAAACTACTCCTTCCTATATATATATACGTATTGGTGTAGGTAAGGTGACTTTATGAAACCAAACATTATGTATCAATAAAGTAGTGAGATAAATATTGGTAAATTTTGTGAGAAGTAAGAGGTTTGGGCAAATTAATTATTAACAAATGCTCATGGTTTTAAAAACCAACAATAAAGAACAAAGAGTAATAAAACTAAACATCTCACAAACTTTAAAGCTAAAAGCTGAAGAAACCATCTCATTTACAAAATCTTTAAATTTACCAACTCTAGTTAGCATTTAGCTAAAAAATACGATTTATCAATAAATGGTAGTTTAGAATATCATATAAAAACCCAAACCTACAGAAAACAATAGTGAACAGCCGAACTATTTATTTCGGCCGATGATCTGTCCAATCGTCACATCTACGAACAGATGAAAACATCAACAAAACCTGATGTTTTGTATAGGCCTACACATGCTGGAATATATGAATTGTAACCGAAAACTCTAAAATACCTGTTTCATTAACCAGTATATTTATTGTTTGTAAGGCTTAACAAGTAAAATAAAAAATGTGTTAAATTTCTTTACCTACTTAGGTCAAGAAAGAAAAATTTTATTTTACTTAGACTACCTTTTAATATAATGAAGTGAAAATTGTAATAAATATGTAATATACATATTGATATAACAATAATATTATATATGTTTTATATATATATATATATATATATATATATATATATATATATATTGTATATTATATTATAGCCAATAAACAATATGTATATATTTATAGTATTTGTTATATTAATTAGAAAATTTAAATATGAAACTTATAAAAGAAATTAATAAGGGATTAAGAATGAATATATATGAAGCATTCGAAATATATAAACACAATAATAATAACAAATTAATAAAAAACGAATACAAATACATTCTAAATTTGATACTATATTCAATGTCTATAATGGGCCATTTTGACATTGAATATAATTAAATGTCAAAATGTAATTAATTATTAATGTCAAATTAATTTTAAATAGTATTTAATTAAATGTTTTTTAATTAAATTTAATTAATTAATTAAATTTAATTAAAAAACTGCTATTTGAAAAAAACTGTATTAACATAAAACGTCAACCACTACAAGTAGTCTATTGAAAAATTTATTTGAACTTGAGTGGATGAATAAAAAGTATTTTGTTAAAGTTTGTAAATTTTAATAACATATATAAATAAATATATACGAGTATAGGGAGGTGTGAACTAGTAGTAGGAATTGGATTTATTATGTTGTGGTACTTCCATGGGTGAATCTACACAAGCAACCAATATGTTAATAAAGCATATTATGTTGTGTTACTTCCATGGGTGAATCTACACAAGCAACCAATATGTTAATAAAGCATATTATGTTGTGTTACTTCCATGGGTGAATCTACACAAGCAACCAATATGTTAATAAAGCATATTATGTTGTGTTACTTCCATGGGTGAATCTACACAAGCAACCAATATGTTAATAAAGCATATTATGTTGTGTTACTTCCATGGGTGAATCTACACAAGCAACCAATATGTTAATAAAGCATATTATGTTGTGTTACTTCCATGGGTGAATCTACACAAGCAACCAATATGTTAATAAAGCATATTATGTTGTGTTACTTCCATGGGTGAATCTACACAAGCAACCAATATGTTAATAAAGCATATTATGTTGTGGTACTTCCATGGGTGAATCTACACAAGCAACCAATATGTTAATAAAGCATATTATGTTGTGGTACTTCCATGGGTGAATCTACACAAGCAACCAATATGTTAATAAAGCATATTATGTTGTGTTACTTCCATGGGTGAATCTACACAAGCAACCAATATGTTAATAAAGCATATTATGTTGTGTTACTTCCATGGGTGAATCTACACAAGCAACCAATATGTTAATAAAGCATATTATGTTGTGTTACTTCCATGGGTGAATCTACACAAGCAACCAATATGTTAATAAAGCATATTATGTTGTGGTACTTCCATGGGTGAATCTACACAAGCAACCAATATGTTAATAAAGCATATTATGTTGTGTTACTTCCATGGGTGAATCTACACAAGCAACCAATATGTTAATAAAGCATATTATGTAGTGTTACTTCCATGGGTGAATCTACACAAGCAACCAATATGTTAATAAAGCATATTATGTTGTGTTACTTCCATGGGTGAATCTACACAAGCAACCAATATGTTAATAAAGCATATTATGTTGTGTTACTTCCATGGGTGAATCTACACAAGCAACCAATATGTTAATAAAGCATATTATGTTGTGTTACTTCCATGGGTGAATCTACACAAGCAACCAATATGTTAATAAAGCATATTATGTTGTGTTACTTCCATGGGTGAATCTACACAAGCAACCAATATGTTAATAAAGCATATTATGTTGTGGTACTTCCATGGGTGAATCTACACAAGCAACCAATATGTTAATAAAGCATATTATGTTGTGTTACTTCCATGGATGAATCTACACAAGCAACCAATATGTTAATAAAGCATATTATGTTGTGTTACTTCCATGGGTGAATCTACACAAGCAACCAATATGTTAATAAAGCATATTATGTTGTGTTACGTCCATGGGTGAATCTACACAAGCAACCAATATGTTAATAAAGCATATTATGTTGTGTTACTTACATGGGTGAATCTACACAAGCAACCAATATGTTAATAAAGCATATTATGTTGTGTTACTTCCATGGGTGAATCTACACAAGCAACCAATATGTTAATAAAGCATATTATGTTGTGTTACTTCCATGGGTGAATCTACACAAGCAACCAATATGTTAATAAAGCATATTATGTTGTGGTACTTCCATGGGTGAATCTACACAAGCAACCAATATGTTAATAAAGCATATTATGTTGTGTTACTTCCATGGGTGAATCTACACAAGCAACCAATATGTTAATAAAGCATATTATGTTGTGTTACTTCCATGGGTGAATCTACACAAGCAACCAATATGTTAATAAAGCATATTATGTTGTGTTACTTCCATGGGTGAATCTACACAAGCACCCAATATGTTAATAAAGCATATTATGTTGTGTTACTTCCATGGGTGAATCTACACAAGCAACCAATATGTTAATAAAGCATATTATGTTGTGGTACTTCCATGGGTGAATCTACACAAGCAACCAATATGTTAATAAAGCAAATTATGTTGTGTTACTTCCATGGATGAATCTACACAAGCAACCAATATGTTAATAAAGCATATTATGTTGTGTTACTTCCATGGGTGAATCTACACAAGCAACCAATATGTTAATAAAGCATATTATGTTGTGTTACGTCCATGGGTGAATCTACACAAGCAACCAATATGTTAATAAAGCATATTATGTTGTGTTACTTACATGGGTGAATCTACACAAGCAACCAATATGTTAATAAAGCATATTATGTTGTGTTACTTCCATGGGTGAATCTACACAAGCAACCAATATGTTAATAAAGCATATTATGTTGTGTTACTTCCATGGGTGAATCTACACAAGCAACCAATATGTTAATAAAGCATATTATGTTGTGGTACTTCCATGGGTGAATCTACACAAGCAACCAATATGTTAATAAAGCATATTATGTTGTGTTACTTCCATGGGTGAATCTACACAAGCAACCAATATGTTAATAAAGCATATTATGTTGTGTTACTTCCATGGGTGAATCTACACAAGCAACCAATATGTTAATAAAGCATATTATGTTGTGTTACTTCCATGGGTGAATCTACACAAGCACCCAATATGCTAATAAAGCATATTATGTTGTGGTACTTCCATTTGTGAATCTACACAAGCAACCAATATGTTAATAAAGCATATTATGTTGTGTTACTTCCATGGGTGAATCTACACAAGCAACCAATATGTTAATAAAGCATATTATGTTGTGTTACTACCTTGTTGTATAACATGTAACCTAGATAGGCAATGCTACGCTTTTAGTGTTGATGTAAAGCAACTGGTTCACAGGGTCGGTACATAAAGAGCACGTGGACCGTAGGAAACTCTACAAAGGGTTTATACAGCTTCTATTGAAATCAAAGGGCCACTGAAATTAGAATTTAATTTATTAAAACCTTGACTTGGTTTTTTAATTAAATTGCTCCAAATGAACGAACAAGTGTGCCAACAAAGGGTTGTATAAAGAGACAGTTTAATTTCCTGGAGTAAATATTTTAAAGACGGAAAACAAGCGTAAAATATACATATTTAGTTGACATAGTAAAACAACGTTTATTTACAATTTATAAAGTAATGTTATTTCCAACAAAACCACAAAAACAAATCATATAGTTCATGACGTAGATGACAACTTGTGACGTTGATATTATATCCTTCAACAAAATAACCAAGTTGATTCACTATAATAGCTATACTGATGGCAGTGCCTATTTAAATATTTTAATCCGTTATTGCAGTTTGAAAGCATCACATTGCGGGAAATCTCTGAACCTACGGATGTATATATGAAAAAATAAATGGGAACCATTCCCACCAGCAATAACCTCGAGTGCAATACTTGGAAAGTCAAATTTACCTCTTACAAGAAAAAAATTTGATTTTAAAAATTGTTTAAGAAATCAACTTTTGGGATTAATTGTTAAGATATGACACATTGGAAGATTTAATATTTTTGGTAAAGCAATACAGAAGGGTGACGAGATTTTGTTTATACAATGTATCATCGTTAGAGCTTTTTAGTCCTGAAGGGGGGATGACAGTAAGGTACCAGATATTGTCTCCTGTTTAATATGTAAGAAGTATGCAGAACGTGAAAATAAGATACGGGGAAATGTCCCCTGACATAAAGAGGTTGGGGAGAAACATACAACCAATATACACAGTTGCTGTCTTATGCATGTAGCGGCATTTATTCTGGAAGTTGTACTTTTAAAGGGGACAATATTAAAAATCCCGATGCATGCATCTTCGGATCAGGATCTTAGAAGTGCCGTCCTCCGAACTATCAATGAAAAATATCCTGTAGAAGAATGGCTCCAAAGTTACACTGATGGGTCATAAATTCCTGGATCATGGGAGATAGGTGCTGCATACTACTGCATATATTTTGAGGGATTTTCTGCTGTCTAGGCCTACCTTAGCAACTACGACGTACCTTAACTGCCATATATTCTGTAGCTACAGAGCTTAAGAAACTGACTGCTCCAGATAAGCCCGTTTTTCTTGTTCACTCTAAGAACACCATCTTGAACCTTTCTGGGAACTCAGCAACTGACTGTAGAAGAAAACTAAAAGCTCTCATAAATGCCGGGTGGGTACTTAATTTCCAATGAATCCCGAGCCATCTAAATATCACTGTCAATAAAAAGGCAGATTAATTAGCCAAGCAGGGAAGAAGCCTCCCTCAGAACAAGCATCTGAGTTCACTACAGTCCTCTAGGTCCCTAATAAAGATGTCTACTACAAAATCGAATCACGTTCGATTGAGGGAACTCTCAGCAGGAAAACCGTGGAAAAGTCTTCTGATGGGGAGATCATTTGATCATAACTTGTTCCGAGATCTTAGGGTTGCAGCTTTCAGAATGAAGACCAGTCATGATAACCGCATCCATGTACTACCTACCCCGGAGTGTCTGCTTTGTGGGTGTGAATTGATAATATCTTTGTGGGTGTGAATATCTTAATGCTTTCACAGCCCTGGATCGGGCATAGGATTACAAAAGTAACATCTTCAAGAAGCCCCATCTCTACTGAGGAGCGCGTCCCCCAATTTCTCAACTGGGGAATGTTAATGTTTTTGCACTAATTTAAACGGTTTATTGTTTATTATGTAATATATATATGTATATTGTTACTACTCGGCGGTAACACCTGGTAGCCTGTTAACAGGATGTATACTAACATTTAGAGCTTCACCCACATTAAATCGAAACTAATGACTTTTGTTACAGTTGCAGCCCTATAATAGCATTTGTACAACATTATTAGCTCCTCCCACATTTTAGTGTAATTAACAGGTTGGGTTATAGATGGAACTCTATAACGGCCAGCGGACAGGATGTGTACAAATACATAAAATTAGTATGGGTTACTAATTACTCTCACGTCACGCAAAACTGTTACGAACACTCGCCATTTTTCTTAATAATTTACCATACACGTCATAGTATTATTATTTTTTATAGGTGTAAATACTGAATATCCATTCTGTGTAATCAAACTAAAACACAAATTAATATGAAAAGCAAGAAATTTACACTAAATTTGTGAGGAGAATCGTTGTTTCATGCGTTTTTACTATTGAGTTTTAAAATATTTTTGATGAAACATACGTCATTACCACTATCACTAGAAAGAAAATATTGTAAAGATAGGTAGGAAAAACACTGGTGGTCGTTGTGGAGAACGCGTGGATATTTGCATGACGCGTACAAGGAGTCTATCTGAAGGATATCTACTTTGTACCAGGGTCATGAGAAAGGTCCCTCCTCCACCTTCTCTAACAGTTTGACTTTAAGTTACGGAATCCTTTTTTAAACAATTAATGTATATTACAGACATATGTCTCCCTCACTAAACCTTGTTTAATGTTATATTTGCTTTATATTTTTATTACAGTTTTATTGTTTAATAAGCATTCTAGGTGTTATTTAAGTATTATATTGGTCTTATATGGGTTTTAGTGTAACAAATTTCATATTTATTATTTGGTTTTAGTTACATATTTTTTATCATAAATCTTATTCACATAAAAAAGAAAAGCCAATTACTGAGTTATTGAAACAACTAACTCCGACATGGCTCTACTTTTTGCATAAACCTCCAATAATTAGTAAAGCAAAACAATATTATCTAATTTGTACGAATAAAGGAAATAGAATTTTGCATTGAACCGATCTGCAATAAAAATCCAGTTGAGGCTTTGGAAAATACAGCCATATTTGCATTCAAAGCTGTCAGTCGTAAAATGAAGAAAGTTAAATCAGATTTAGAATTGCGTAGATACGCTGGAGTTACTTTTGTAATAAAATACTGCCTCTTAGTGATGCGGGCGTAAGTGTTGCCAGAGATAAAATCCCAAAAATATAAATACTTTTGGTAAATACAGTAACGCTAACTAACGGGTTCATTGCTGCGGAGGTTTGCAAGACAAACTTTTTTAAGACGGGAAATTAAGTGACTCATAGAATAGTAACAGAGTGAAGCTCAGGTATTTCGTACCCTGTTGTACGAACGTCAACGTACTTACCTAAGTAGTGGCTACTTTGTACAATCTTAGAGACTATTTATTGTTTATACTGAAAATATTTGTCGATAAAAATTATATATTTGAGTTTCGTTGTAGCAAAGCTGAAGAAAGATAATTTTGGGACTAGTTTTACGTTTAATTTTTCCATACAAATAGTTTACTTCTGAAGGTTGTAATTCTTCGAAATCATCATCATCATCATCTTTTGTACTTTGTTGAGATTCAGTATAATCATCACTTTGTTCAATTACTTCTTCACTCTGTTGCACATTTCCCCTATTCTGTTTGATGCCTTCTAAAAGTTGTTCATTAGGTGCAGTGCATGAATCACTGTCTTCTTCGTCTAACCAATCCCTGATGATATCTTCTAAATTACTGTCATACATTTCCACTCCTTTAGTCTCATCAGTTGAAATTAGTTTCCTTTTTACTCCAGTAGGTCCAGGTCTGTCCATGTTTCCAGTTTATGTAATTAAATACTAAAATGATCCGTAAAAAAGAAAAAAAAGAGAAACACTACAAAAGTTTAAAATATTACACAAATATCGACCTCGTTCCTGTGAGGCACAACCGAAGTTTCAAACTAACAATAAAAGTAACATAATGCACAGAATCACGCAAACAACGCTAACACCATCTAAGCCACTACTAAATAAAAAGCTACTGAACACCATGCCCTTTAAGGAGAAGTGGAGGGGGACAAAACTAAACAACACCAAAGGCGCTAGTAAGAGTCAGGCACGACAACGGTAGTTAATCAACAAAGTTTCCTTCTACCCAATGGTATTTGGACCTTTGTACCAACCACACCTCTCATGAACATTTTCAGTCTTTCCTGTAGTATTACGTATTAATGTTCGAGAGGCTAGTTTGATTGTTTTATTACTTTAACGACGTAATAAAATTCTTAAGTAAATAAATTATCTAAAAATCTTTCATAGAACACCGCAAGTTCTTGGATTATATTTTGTACATTTATTTAAACCATCTTTAAAATTCTTGCAGTTTACTTATTAGGGTACATTTTTCTTATATTTACTAATATTGAGTGCACGACTGTAGTCAATTAATTAAACGACTTTATTACAATATTGTATAAGCTTGTATAAGAAGCCAGCTATGAGGGACTCATATGGATTTAAAAACGTGTTTTATTACAATTGTTAATATTTAACCATCTTAAGGTCAATCTATCTAGTTACATCACGCTATGCCTTATAATACAAACCTCATTTAATTCAATATCAGAGACTTATTAACATTTAAACATTTTCAGGTTAAACTAGTTAGTTATACTAGGCTATGCAGTTCAATACAAACTTCATTTAATTCACTCATTTTAACAATGATCTGATATGTCAAGAGATGATTTCTATCAGTTATTTAAGAACAAAGCCATATTGGATTTTTTGTCTTACCTTAAAACTAATGTTTTAGTAATCATATTTTGAAATAATAATGGTTTTTTAAAAATAATATTTTTTTCAAATTGTATGATTTGGTATAATGGATTCTGCGTCACGACTTAGAAATCTTAAAATGTTAATTAGTCCAGCTAGCAATGCAATAATTTATTGTAAAATGAAAAATGAGAATCGTTCCAAAATAGTTACAATATTTATTGATTTAAAAATATTCTATTGGCAGTATCGATTAATAATGTGGTAAAACTAACAATAGTGACAAAAATAAACATGCCTTATTCAATGGTGGGAGCAATAGAGGTTCTATGTCAAGCGCTATTCCTTGTTGAAGCTAGAGGATGGGTAAACATGGTTGACTTGGGGCAATGTACCCTTTATCTCAATCATAACCTTATGGTAGCTGTAGCAATGAATAGTTCGCGTGAGTATCACCGCTACGCACTACTGATATAAAGAAATATCGTCATATTTGTACTTAAATTTTATCATTAAAAAATATAAATAGTACATATACGTTTAATATACAAATTTTATATACATTATGCCTTAATATAGCAAGGATATGTGTATTTATATAGAAGTATAAGTATAGCAAAATTGAATTATCAATAAACGTACTTTCAATATATTTCTTATAAAACCTGAAAGATTTGTTTATGTCGTAGATATCTGCTCTAAAATCCCTGACGATAAAACTTTACCGAAAGATATTACTGTTTGCATGACTTGAAATTTATTTTTGGTCTTCAGTATCTCCATATTGGACTAAAATACATAGACAAAAATACTAAAACAACGCGAGACTTATAAATAAATTTAAATAAAACGTTGTATTGGGAATGAGTTGAAAAAAAGTTAGTTTGGGGATAGTAAAAAAAAAAAACAATTAATTTGGTTGAGGGTCTTGGGTGTGCCGACAAAAGTGAAAATTTTTATAGCTACGTTTACAGAAAGTTTGAACTGAGAAAAACATTTATTTCTTAGTAATGAGAAATTACCTAAACATTTGATATATGGTAATGTAAGAAACCATAATACACATTTTGTACTCTCAACACCAAACGTTGAACAACAAATAACAAATTAGAGCTAATAGCTTTTAAAAAGTTTCAAGGAATGAAACCAAAGGATAAGATTATAAACATAAGATGATAAATATTAATTTTATAATAAACAATAATTTATATTTTTTCTTTTAACACCGAAGCTTGACCTCAAAATAGCAATAATTAGAGCTAATAGTTATAATAAAAGTTTGCAAAATTTATATGTTTTCCAAAGAGTTTTTTTACCTTTATTTGAGGAATGTATTTATTAATGACTAATATTTACTGCAGTAATGATAAATTAATGTAGGCAGCAAAAATATATTAGGTGTTTACTGAATAGAAATTTGTTAACGAATTTATTTGAAATAAGTTCATAGCTTTCGTAGGCGCCGCTATAGATGTTTTCACTTCGAAAAATATATTTAAAACACGTCGAGGTTGCTAAAGTAGGTAAAGGCCTACACGTATGATGAAAGTATAATGAAATAGTGCAATATGAAATCTTACCTATCAATTTTAAACGTCCTTAGGAACACCGGGAAAATAATCAAACTTAGTTTTAAATATTACAAATGTTGAAGAAATACACATTTAACATTTCTCTACGAAAATGCTAAACTTTAAGAAACCAAGATTTTATGATAAGTCAAAGCTCCATTGAGAAATTTTCTCTTGTATTGCCGCCTAATTAATGACAAACCGTACTTAGAATAGATTTCGTACAAGTGATTTTATATCATATGCTACATAGCTACTAAATATCCAATTAAAATGGTTTAAGTTTGAAAAAAATTAAATTTTCTAACACGATCCAGCCAGTTGGTGTTTAAACAGAAAGGTCCAATCTTGTGTGTTATAATTCATTAAGATGGAAGTTAATTATCTCGTGCAAATCATCCTATCAGTATTTCGTAGATATACTCTAATGTGTTAAAACATAGTGGACTGTTTTCAAGAAAACATTATGTTTATAGTGTGTATCGTATTGTATGTGTGTATTGGCATATGCTGAGGCAGGTGATCGTATTCGAAGTGGAGTAGAGTGTGGTGTTTCCTTTTCCATTGGGAACAAGTCGATTTGCATTTACAACTCTTTACACTCTGAACGCCCAAACATGAAATACATCTATTATTTGTCTTTCCTATCTTAAAACTCTCTGTTGGAGATTTGGCCTTAAATGTAAGGCATGAATAGATTTTGTGGTCTGTTCCTTTACACAGAAAACATAAATGATGCTTTGTCTCAGAAGCTGTCATTGACAGAGTTACAAGTTACCAGCAAATTCCACTTTTGGTTAACCTGAGTCTTATACATCAACTGCTCACCCTTTGAAAATAGATATGAAGCTTATGAGTTAGGTTTAAGAGTTAAAGAGGAATGCAGTGTCATGTGTTTAAGTTTGCTACATTTTTTGTGAGAGAAAGCTGGTAATTTCCGCAGGTGTTGCCAGGCTAGACGTGTTATCCCGCGATTGTTCAAGCTTCTTTAATATAGTAGAATCCAACATGCGTAAAATCATCGTTTACAACAAGGGGTTGTTGCTCGTGATATCAATTCGTAGCCCCTTCAAGGCTTGGGTGTTCTCTGTATAGCTTGTAACAAAGTTACGCAGTTGGTTAAAAGTGTTATTGATATTTGGCACCCAGAGAACTCTATTAAAATGTATTGACATTAATCGTCTTGAAGAATGATATCTCTCGTACGCGACTTGATAATTATCCGATATAAGTAGAGTTAATTTTAATGGTTCACCTGAGAGTACACTGAGCCAGTATTGTAATTTGAGGACAGAATTGAGAGATGTATTCTTATGTATGGTAGAGCCGAAGAGATTTTTGAACGAAATCAGTCAAATGGATCACCCTTAAAATGTTTTGAGTTCCCATTTTGGAAGTCGGGTGGGATTTGTGACGAGAGTGAAGAGCTAACTTCGGTCCTTTGACTTGTCGCTTGTGGTTTGGCTTCTATTAAAGCACCAGTGTAAGTTATACGAACTCCAAGATCATTAACCACAGCCGAAGTTGAGAAATTGAGAATAAAATCCTTATCATTTTACGCTGAGACTTCACTGAATAAGTCCAATGTTTCTAAATATTCTTGTTTAATGTTAGCAACTAAGGCAGACGGGATACTTAGTTCCTGCATGATCTCTTCGTCAGAAATGTTTGGATAAAATATAAAGGCCATATATAGATTGGATCTGGACGAATAAAGTTTATTTTTGGCCGTAAGTACCTTTAGTGATTTGCACATGTTTTAAAATTAAATAATACGTACAATAACAATAAGGCTCTTTAAATACACTAACAGAGTATACTATACTAGCAAGAGAGGTAGAGTATAGTAGAGAGACAGAGAGGCACAGTATAGCATTAAGAGCACACAAAAGATTTTCTAACAAAAAAATGTAAATATTGAATGTTTCAAAATAATGAAATGATTAGAGAACTGATGTGAACAAATATAAATTATTAAATCAGTCACCATAACAAGATATCGTCAAATAATTGCAATAGGAAAAATGTTCAATACAAAATATAAGAAATTAGAACATTTTAAATGGGAATAACAACAATTAAGTTGAACAGCATGTAACTGAATATTCGGTATGTATTCATTAAGCATTAAAAAATATAAAATTGCTGATAACCACCAATAAGAGTCATATGAAACATGTTTTACCACAAAAAATAGTTAGCAGGAAATATTTTTCAATATATTAGTCTAATATTGAATGAAAGAATATGGAATATTTATAATAAAATTATTCGAAACATTAATAAATAACTCAATTAGTTTAACAACAATTGAATTACGTGAATTTATTAAAACAATTTAACGTATTATGAACATGAGAGCATTCGTCAATAAAACGTTTTTTGTAACAAATTCAATATAGAGTATAACTCTTGAATAATACAATTATATGGCACAAATTGAAAAGTGTAGTTAATCACAATAGATATGAGGATGGGCACAGAGAGGGATTATTATACTGTTTTTGAACAGCTGAGCAATAATGAATAGAATTATATAGGCCTAATGCTTGTAGTTCTAAATATGACATTTATTTGAACATGTTTAAAGAAAGAGCTGAGTTCTACTCATCTGGACCGGCAGGATCGTAAACTGTGTTGTAATCCGGCCCAGAGGACCAAAAGATGAATCGCATTAAACGATATTCTTTGATTTTAAGGAGGACCATTGAGATAAAATCATACTAAATTTCTTGTAGCGATAAGAACACAAGTAATGCCACATAGGGTTTAAATACACATCAAATGGTAAATATAAAAGTGCACATACCTGAACCATGAAATGTACCGTACATTATGATCTTCTAGATGGATGACGACGAGTTTTGGTTGCTCCCAGTTCGCTCACTACACATTACCTAAATACAAGAAAAATAGTTTACATATAAATCAAAATAGTCACTATCATGTACTATTAACTACAAAACATATTATGTCGGTTTTTCTAATAATATCATCGCCACACAAGGGAGAAAAGGAAAACTACGATAGAAAACTACGTCACGCAGAACGTAACGGGAGAGAGTTGCCACTGTAACCGAGTCTTGTAGAGAACAGACTGCACAATCTTGCAAAGGGCAAGAATAGACCGACAAGTGTGCGCCCTCTCTCTGAAGCATTTACATTCATTTAGAACTTTCACATTAAACTAAATATTAACTTATGCCTTACTAGAAATAATACTAACGAAGTGTTTTTGGCGTTTGCTGAACTTTGCTTATATTTGGTTTTTTTTTAAAATGTCTATGCTTGAGTCAGCGCCAAGTTTTGTTATTTTGCCCTGGACATTCAACATTGCCACGCACTTGCAAGATCGTGACATTTGGACTCAATATATGTAATAATTACATTCAATTTAAGTATATGAAGTGAAAGATATCTTCATAATGAGGTAATTCATTAAGATGTTGGCCAACTCTCTTGTCCAAACCATCCCAGCTGGGTATATCTAGATTCATTCTAATGTGGTATAACATAGTCGTGCTCTGTTACCCAAGAAAACATTGAGTTTATAGTGTTTTTAGCGTTTTGTAATAATTCCTTGTTGGTTTTGTTTCCAAAAATGTCTACGCTTGAGGTGTCAGCACCAAGTTTTGTTATTTCCCCGTGGACCGTCTGCATCGCCTCATATTAGCAAGATCGTGACATTTTCGACTCAATATCAATCAATAGAAATGGTTTTCATTTGAAGTATCTTTTGGACAGAACTTTTTTTAAGCTACCTAGAAGCCTTAAACTTCTCTTGTTGCTACATTTCAATCAGGCAATTATAGGGTTTAGCGATTATTTTGTGTTTTTGCCATTAATGGCAAACCTCTGTGTCTTTAAGGGTTGTTAAAGTACCTGGACATCTTATTAGTTCAAAGTGGTGACGTCACGGGTGTAGGCTGACCCCTGACATCTTCATGCCTTTTACTTAGTTGGTATTATTGGTTTTGTTTTCAAAAATGTCTATGTTTGAATTGTCAGCACCAAGCTTTGTTATTTTGCCATGGACCTTCTGCATCGCCCCGTATTTGTAAGATCGTGACATTTGGACTCAATATCAATCAATAGAAATGGTTTTCCTTTGAAGTATCTTTTGGACAGAACTTTTTTTAAGCAACCTAGAAGCCTTAAACCTCTCTTGTTGCTACATTTCAATCAGGCAATTATAGGGTTTAGCGATTCTTTTGTGTTTTTGCCATTAATGGCAAACCTCTGTGTCTGGAAGGGTTGTTAAAGTACCTGGACATCTTATTAGTTCAAGGTGGTGACATAACGGGTGTAGGCTGACCCCTGACATCTTCATGCCTTTTACTTAGTTGGTATTATTGGTTTTGTTTTCAAAAATGTCTATGCTTGAATTGTCAGCACCAAGCTTTGTTATTTTGCCGTGGACCTTCTGCATCGCCCCGTATTTGTTAGATCGTGACATTTGGACTCAATATAAATCAATAGAAATGGTTTTCCTTTGAAGTATCTTTTGGACAGAACTTTTTTTAAGCAACCTAGAAGCCTTAAACTTCTCTTGTTGCTACATTTCAATCACGCAATTATAGGGTTTAGCGATTCTTTTGTGTTTTTGCCATTAATGGCAAACCTCTGTATCTGGAAGGGTTGTTAAAGTACCTGGACATCTTATTAGTTCAAGGTGGTGACATAACGGGTGTAGGCTGACCCCCGGCATCTTCATACCTTTTACTTCGAGTCTTCCTTCCGATGTAAAACAGGAAGACCAGCAACATTATCTGTATCTTGGACTGCGTGACGTTACTCTATATTTATTTGTATTACAAATACCTTTTGGGTCCATTTATAACTAAAAGTATAGAATAATCATAAAAGAAATAAAAAGCCAAAATCAAATGTCCCATATAGTTGTTGCAATTTGAGTGCGAACGATTAAACGATATTATTTCAGTTTAGTGGTTTAACGACCCATTGTTAATGGGAGTTTATTGCGCAGCGAAGCTTTGTTGCTACTGTTGTTTATAGGGTAGTTATTGTGAATATTAAGGGTGAGTAGCTATTTTCTCCAAACTCTGTTTATGTAGCAGTCTGATATTTAAGTGGTCAGTGAAGTCCGTTTGTATTTGTGTTACACTGAAGTAGCTATATTGTAACAATGTGTGCAATATAAATATGAAACATTCATTCACTGCAACAGGTTGTAGTTAACACATCCACTTTCGTATTAACGTATATTGTCCAATGTAAAGTCGTGAAGTTACTATACATAATGAAGCCCATATTATAAACTCCATATTATTCCTAATATTGGTAAAAACCAGTTAAGAAAAGTTGAAATAATTCAAATATATTATAAAACCCTTCTAACAGAATTAGTGACATTTGTACCCAATGAAATAACAACCTTAAAATTGAAGTTGAGAATAAATAAAAATAAAAATTATAGTTTCAATTTATCCAAGCAAAGCTTAAATCACAATAAAAATCTCAAAAATATTGAAAATAGAGGACGAAATATAAATAAAATGTTAAACAAAAATAATAAAAAGAATTTACTTGCTTGGTCAATAATTCGAAAATATTCAATACAATCATAGGAAGGGGTACGCATAGCATCAAGAAGCTGCTGGAATCGGAAGAGTAGCTTTTTAGTTCCTTTGGAATTTTTTCTCCGATAGGATGTCTAAAAGACCATTAGAGGGTCTGTTTGTTTGTAGTGCCTCGTGGTTTAATGTTAACAATTTTGTTTTTTGGTAATTAAAAGAAATCTGTTATTAAACACAATTCTGTATCAATAATTAAGCGCTTTTGCTGGCGATATGGCTTGGTTGTTCTAAACAAATTATATCATACTGATATTGCTCGTATAACTAAAGTTTCTGTACAAAATGAAATGAAGGGTATCAAGAATTAAGTTATACTTTACAAATTGGTTTAAAATTTGTAAGCTTGTAAATTCCCGCAATTATCATGTTGTTACTCGCTGATGTGTACTAGCTGTGTGAAAGCAGGCATTTTGAATTACTTGTCGTAATTTCAGGCATATATATTGCTATGTTCAGTTTAAAAGGAAATGTGGAGTTTGCGTATCATCGCATTTTTGAGAGCAGGAACTCATTGTAATATAAGTAGGATTAGAGTAAAGACAGCGCATTCCTTTAAAGGACAAAGGTTAACAATATCATCTTATGCCTAGTCACCTTAATAAGATAAACCTACTAAGTTCATAAAAAGACTCTCACCGCTACACTTTCTTGTAAGAAGAGTGTTGGTGGATTGAACTGAACCGTGACAATACATTGAATCTTTGCCCACCCATATTCCTACAATATGTTGATAGCCCATTAAAAATTATAAAAAAAACTATTTTATTGAAGTATTAACTCTTATTAATTTTAAATTTGAGACTATAATTATGGTTTTAGTTGACCAAAACTATTCTTTGTTTTTGTTCTTGTTTGTATTGTTTATTGGAACTTTTTGAAACAAATTGCAGTAATAATTGCATGCTATGGAAAATACAACCAAACATTCCTTTAAATCTCTCGTAAATAGAAAAAGAAAGTAAAATCCGATTTAGAATTGGGTAAATGCACACGACTTAGTTTTATCTTGAAAGAATCCGTCATATTATTTTGTAAGAGACGCTTAAAACGCGTTTTATTATAAAATGGCTTCCTTATATTATATAGCGAACCTGGAATTATCGGTTTAAATTAATTACCGGAATTATAAGGTTTAAATTCGTACTTTATTACAATATGACTGGTTAATATTATATAGCCTATATCAAATTTGAAGCACTCATAAAGGTTTAAACATTTGCAGTATTAAAATATAGCTGGCTGATACTATGTAGAAAACTTGGATCCCTCATAAAGGTTTACACTCGTCCTTTACTACAATATCATTGGCTTGTATTATATATCAAGGCCGAAGCACTCATAAAGGTTTAAACATTTGCAGTATTAAAATATAGCTGGCTGATACTATGTAGAAAACTTGGATCCCTCATAAAGGTTTACACTCGTCCTTTACTACAATATCATTGGCTTGTATTATATATCAAGGCCGAAGCACTCATAAAGGTTTAAACATTTGCAGTATTAAAATATAGCTGGCTGATACTATGTAGAAAACTTGGATCCCTCATAAAGGTTTACACTCGTACTTTATTACAATATCATTGGCTTGTATTATATATCAAGGCCGAAGCACTCATAAAGGTTTAAACATTTGCAGTATTAAAATATAGCTGGCTGATACTATGTAGAAAACTTGGATCCCTCATAAAGGTTTACACTCGTCCTTTATTACAATATCATTGGCTTGTATTATATATCAAGGCTGAAGCACTCATAAAGGTTTAAACATTTGCAGTATTAAAATATAGCTGGCTGATACTATGTAGAAAACTTGGATCCCTCATAAAGGTTTACACTCGTCCTTTATTACAATATCATTGGCTTGTATTATATATCAAGGCTGAAGCACTCATAAAGGTTTAAACATTTTAAGTATTAAAATATAGCTGGCTGATACTAGATGGCATCTAGAATATATCCATACTCTTCAGCAACGGGGGAAGTGGAACGTGTCAACTGTCAACCTGCGCGTCGGCGACCTCGTGTTAGTGCATCAACCTGCACCACCTCTCGCATGGCCTCTGGCTAGGATAAGTAGTGTTTCTCCAGGAAAGGATGGTGTAGTAAGAGTGGTTCATTTGAAGACAAAGCAGGGAACCTTGACAAGACCTGCTCACAAGGTTTTCCCTCTACCTCTACGCTCATAATGAACTTGCGCCATAGTGTGCTCAATTTTTGTAAAAAAGATATTTTTATTTTTCCTTTATGAACTTTTTATTTTTATAAACTCTCTAAATATTATATTTGTGTTAGTTCTCTTTAAATCCTAGAAGGATTCAAGGCCCCCGGTATGTTACGTACTTAAAAAAAATATAGACTCATTTCCTTTATTTTTAAACCCGCCGCCAAAGTCAGACAAAGCTCACCCGTGATAAGGTTTCTGCGGTTTGAACCGGCAGAGCACGTTAGACCTTTCCGGAGTGTAGTTCGATACACCACTACGTTCTAATATATTCTTGTACTTTCAATCTCCGTACCTTCGGTACTAGCACACGTAAATGTAACTGTTTTATTGATTATTAAACCTATTGTTATCAGTGCGTGGAATACGAACAAGTTTTCTGGCCAGAAATCGCTTATTTAATACGCGAGTGTGATAAGTGCGTATTCCATGGTGCACGTAAGTACAATCTATTAATTTATATAATTATAATAATTATTGGTCCTCCGAAACTATTGTTACCAAACACTCGTCCTTTATTACAATATCATTGGCTTGTATTATATATCAAGGCTGAAGCACTCATAAAGGTTTAAACATTTGCAGTATTAAAATATAGCTGGCTGATACTATGTAGAAAACTTGGATCCCTCATAAAGGTTTACACTCGTCCTTTATTACAATATCATTGGCTTGTATTATATATCAAGGCTGAAGCACTCATAAAGGTTTAAACATTTGCAGTATTAAAATATAGCTGGCTGATACTATGTAGAAACCTTGGATACCTCATAAAGGGTTACACTCGTCCTTTATTACAATATCATTGGCTTGTATTATATATCAAGGCTGAAGCACTCATAAAGGTTTAAACATTTGCAGTATTAAAATATACCTGGCTGATACTATGTAGAAAACTTGGATCCCTCATAAAGGTTTACACTTGTCCTTTATTACAATATCATTTGCTTGTATTATATATCAAGGCTGAAGCACTCATAAAGGTTTAAACATTTGCAGTATTAAAATATAGCTGGCTGATACTATGTAGAAACCTTGGATCCCTCATAAAGGTTTACACTCATCCTTTATTACAATATCATTGGCTTGTATTATATATCAAGGCTGAAGCACTCATAAAGGTTTAAACATTTGCAGTATTAAAATATAGCTGGCTGATACTATGTAGAAACCTTGGATACCTCATTAAGGTTTACACTCGTCCTTTATTACAATATCATTGGCTTGTATTATATATCAAGGCTGAAGCACTCATAAAGGTTTAAACATTTGCAGTATTAAAATATAGCTGGCTGATACTATGTAGAAAACTTGGATCCCTCATAAAGGTTTACACTCGTCCTTTATTACAATATCATTGGCTTGTATTATATATCAAGGCTGAAGCACTCATAAAGGTTTAAACATTTTAAGTATTAAAATATAGCTGGCTGATACTAGATGGCATCTAGAATATATCCATACTCTTCAGCAACGGGGGAAGTGGAACGTGTCAACTGTCAACCTGCGCGTCGGCGACCTCGTGTTAGTGCATCAACCTGCACCACCTCTCGCATGGCCTCTGGCTAGGATAAGTAGTGTTTCTCCAGGAAAGGATGGTGTAGTAAGAGTGGTTCATTTGAAGACAAAGCAGGGAACCTTGACAAGACCTGCTCACAAGGTTTTCCCTCTACCTCTACGCTCATAATGAACTTGCGCCATAGTGTGCTCAATTTTTGTAAAAAAGATATTTTTATTTTTCCTTTATGAACTTTTTATTTTTATAAACTCTCTAAATATTATATTTGTGTTAGTTCTCTTTAAATCCTAGAAGGATTCAAGGCCCCCGGTATGTTACGTACTTAAAAAAAATATAGACTCATTTCCTTTATTTTTAAACCCGCCGCCAAAGTCAGACAAAGCTCACCCGTGATAAGGTTTCTGCGGTTTGAACCGGCAGAGCACGTTAGACCTTTCCGGAGTGTAGTTCGATACACCACTACGTTCTAATATATTCTTGTACTTTCAATCTCCGTACCTTCGGTACTAGCACACGTAAATGTAACTGTTTTATTGATTATTAAACCTATTGTTATCAGTGCGTGGAATACGAACAAGTTTTCTGGCCAGAAATCGCTTATTTAATACGCGAGTGTGATAAGTGCGTATTCCATGGTGCACGTAAGTACAATCTATTAATTTATATAATTATAATAATTATTGGTCCTCCGAAACTATTGTTACCAAACACTCGTCCTTTATTACAATATCATTGGCTTGTATTATATATCAAGGCTGAAGCACTCATAAAGGTTTAAACATTTGCAGTATTAAAATATAGCTGGCTGATACTATGTAGAAAACTTGGATCCCTCATAAAGGTTTACACTCGTCCTTTATTACAATATCATTGGCTTGTATTATATATCAAGGCTGAAGCACTCATAAAGGTTTAAACATTTGCAGTATTAAAATATAGCTGGCTGATACTATGTAGAAACCTTGGATACCTCATAAAGGGTTACACTCGTCCTTTATTACAATATCATTGGCTTGTATTATATATCAAGGCTGAAGCACTCATAAAGGTTTAAACATTTGCAGTATTAAAATATACCTGGCTGATACTATGTAGAAAACTTGGATCCCTCATAAAGGTTTACACTTGTCCTTTATTACAATATCATTTGCTTGTATTATATATCAAGGCTGAAGCACTCATAAAGGTTTAAACATTTGCAGTATTAAAATATAGCTGGCTGATACTATGTAGAAACCTTGGATCCCTCATAAAGGTTTACACTCATCCTTTATTACAATATCATTGGCTTGTATTATATATCAAGGCTGAAGCACTCATAAAGGTTTAAACATTTGCAGTATTAAAATATAGCTGGCTGATACTATGTAGAAACCTTGGATACCTCATTAAGGTTTACACTCGTCCTTTATTACAATATCATTGGCTTGTATTATATATCAAGGCTGAAGCACTCATAAAGGTTTAAACATTTGCAGTATTAAAATATAGCTGGCTGATACTATGTAGAAACCTTGGATACCTCATTAAGGTTTACACTCGTCCTTTATTACAATATCATTGGCTTGTATTATATATCAAGGCTGAAGCACTCATAAAGGTTTAAACATTTGCAGTATTAAAATATAGCTGGCTGATACTATGTAGAAACCTTGGATCCCTCATAAAGTTTTACACTCGTCCTTTATTACAATATCATTGGCTTGTATTATATATCAAGGCTGAAGCACTCATAAAGGTTTAAACATTTGCAGTATTAAAATATAGCTGGCTGATACTATGTAGAAACCTTGGATCCCTCATAAAGGTTTACACTCATCCTTTATTACAATATCATTGGCTTGTATTATATATCAAGGCTGAAGCACTCATAAAGGTTTAAACACGTGTTGTAATAAAATATAGCTGGCTGATACTATGTAGAAAACTTGGATCCCTCATAACGGTTTACACTCGTACTTTATTACAATATCATTGGCTTGTATTATATATCAAGGCCGAAGCACTCATAAAGGTTTAAACATTTGCAGTATTAAAATATAGCTGGCTGATACTATGTAGAAAACTTGGATCCCTCATAAAGGTTTACACTCGTCCTTTATTACAATATCATTGGCTTGTATTATATATCAAGGCTGAAGCACTCATAAAGGTTTAAACATTTTAAGTATTAAAATATAGCTGGCTGATACTATGTAGAAAACTTGGATCCCTCATAAAGGTTTACACTCGTCCTTTACTACAATATCATTGGCTTGTATTATATATCAAATTTGAAGCACTCATAAAGGTTTAAACATTTGCAGTATTAAAATACAGCTGGCTGATACTATGAAGAAAACTTGGATCCCTCATAAAGGTTTACACTCGTCCTTTATTACAATATCATTGGCTTGTATTATATATCAAATTTGAAGCACTCATAAAGGTTTAAACATTTGCAGTATTAAAATATACCTGGCTGATACTATGTAGCAAACTTGGATCCCTCATAAAGGTTTACACTCGTCCTTTATTACAATATCATTGGCTTGTATTATATATCAAGGCTGAAGGACTCATAAAGGTTTAAACATTTGCAGTATTAAAATATAGCTGGCTGATACTATGTAGAAAACTTGGATCCCTCATAAAGGTTTACACTCGTCCTTTACCACAATATCTTTGGCTTGTATTATATATCAAGGCTGAAGCACTCATAAAGGTTTAAACATTTGAAGTATTAAAATATAGCTGGCTGATACTATGTAGAAAACTTGGATCCCTCATAAAGGTTTACACTCGTCCTTTATTACAATATCATTGGCTTGTATTATATATCAAGACTGAAGCATTCATAAAGGTTTAAACATTTGCAGTATTAAAATATAGCTGGCTGATACTATGTAGAAAACTTGGATCCCTCATAAAGATTTACACTCGTCCTTTATTACAATATCATTTGCTTGTATTATATATCAAGGCTGAAGCACTCATAAAGGTTTAAACATTTGCAGTATTAAAATATAGCTGGCTGATACTATGTAGAAAACTTGGATCCCTCATAACGGTTTACACTCGTTGTTACGTACTTAAAACCAATATAGACTCATTTCCTTTATTTTTAAACCCGCCGCCAAAGTCAGACAAAGCTCACCCGTGATAAGGTTTCTGCCGTTTGAACCGGCAGAGCACGTTAGACCTTTCCGGAGTGTAATATATTCTTATACGTTCTAATATATTCTTATACTTTCAATCTCCGTACCTTCGGTACTAGCACACGTAAATGTAACTGTTTTATTGATTATTAAACCTATTGTTATCAGTGCGTGGAATACGAACAAGTTTTCTGGCCAGAAATCGCTTATTTAATACGTGAGTGAGATAAGTGCGTATTCCATGGTGCACGTCAGTACAATCTATTAATTTATATAATTATAATAATTATCAGTCCTCCGAAACTATTGTTACCAAACAAATTTGGTCCAGCCGGGCCGGATCTTAAGCCTTAAGACCTAGGCCTATATAAAAAATAAAATAAAATACAATTCATTATATGTGTTCATTCTACAATTTCTACAAGTTTTTTCAAATTTGTCTGTGCATGCAAACACTGGAAAACTAGTTTCATGTCGCAGTATATGAAACAGCTGATCCTCTCTCATCTTTGTTTGGCTTTGGCGTGCATTAATATGTTGGTTTAAATTAATTGTAAAAGTTTATGAAAAGTGATTTCTGTTGTTTATAGAAGGTTATCTCATTGAGCATACGTCGATTTGTTGTTTACTTAGGCTTATTTATCTCTCCGTTAAACATATACGCTCGTAGGCCTAATCTCTTTAAAACATTTTGTAATTTAAAAATTAAAGCAGTTATCTCATCTTCTACTATAAAACCATCATTTAATCATGGCAAAATCTTTGGCAGTTATTAAATCAAAGAAAGACAATATATTTAGTCAAATTCAAGAGATTTTTGGTCTAACAAAAAAAAACATCTGATAAGTCAATCCTGCAAAAATTGTTGGTGCGCGCTAAATCTATAAATAGGCTTCGTGAAGAATTTTCTGATATTTTAGACATTTATCATGAACTAGAAATACAGGCTAACCCGAATTTTCAACAAAACTACGCTCCTCTTAACAGCATCAACGAGTTAGTCGATTATATTAATTCTACCGTATATTCGATAGAAAGTAAGATGTCATCAACAAGGCCTAAATGTGAAATAGTTACTCCTCAGTTACGTATACGACTGCCTAAGCTTGAACTCAAGCATTTCGATGGTGAATTTCTCGAATGGATGTCATTCATTAATATATTTAACGCTAGCATTCATGAAAATGCATCGTTACCAGCATTTTCTAAACTTCAATATTTATTGAGCGTTATCTCAGGAGAACCGCTAAATTTAATTAAATCTCTCCCTATTTCTGACGGTAACTATAAAGTGGCCTATGACTTATTAAAAGAAAGATATCACTCGCCGAGGCGGTTAGTTACTTTACACCTTAATCAAATTTTAGATTTGCCCTCTGTAAACAACACGCCTAAACAAATGAGAAATTTTGTAAATTTATACTCAGAAAATATACAAGCTCTTAAGGGTCTTGACATCGATATCACTAGTAAAAATCCTTTGTTATCTGCTATGCTTTTACGAAAAATGGATAGTGAACTTAGGAACCATTTTGAAAACTTCCGTTCATCAAGTGTTACTCAAGAGAGAGTTGACTCCACTACAATACCTGATGCAGCGGAAATTATTAAGTTTTTAAGTAAAGAATGTAATGAAGTTGAAGATGGCAATCTTCATTCTCCTATCACCTCGAAACCCTCCTCGTCTGGATCACGCACCCCCTCTGGTTCCCAAAATAAATACTTTAAACAAAAGGTATCACTGATGTCCTACAATTATTGAGAAGGCTCCTCCATTAAAGTTAAACCTCATCCATGCTTTATATGCAATAAAATTGACCATAAGGTATATTCGTGTCCGGACTTCAAGAGTCAGGACGCCAAATCCCGGCTCAAAATTGTAAAGGAAAAGAGGCGTTGTACCTCATGCTTAGGTACTCACCATCTTAACGACTGTAGGTCAAAGTTTAGTTGCTACAAATGCCACAAAAATCATCATACATTATTACATTTTGAAAATTACTCTACGCTGCAACGGACCACACCTCAAACTTCGCGTCAAGACTCTCCGACACTTCAACAGGAAATAACCCCTTCTCCAATCACTATGACCTGTCAAGAAAAGCAGAATACGTCTCAAATCTCTAATACTGTTCTCTTAGGCACTCTAATTGTTAAGCTTACCTCGTCTAACGGTATTACTCATGTATTTCGTGCTCTTGTTGACTCTGGCAGTCAATCTTGTTTTCTCACCGAGTGTGCTGCTCAATTATTGTGTGCTCCTCGTACTAAGACCACTCATAGTGTGGTAGGATTGTCTCAGATACCCTTACGCTCAAAAGGTCTCACCTCAGTTGCTGTTGAAACTCTTGGGGGCAAGGTTATTTCAATTAATGAAAGATTTTTAATATTGGAAAAAATATGTGTTAACCTACCAAGCACACAAGTAGACTCTGAAGTTCTTTCCAAGGTTCGTCCTTATGTTTTGGCAGACCCTACGTTTCACTTGCCAGGAGGCATAGACGTTCTTCTTGGAGGTGCTTTATTTCCACTCATACTTACTCAAGAATCTTATAACCTCGGACCTGGTTTACCCAGGCTAATAGGCACACACTTTGGCTTTTTAGTAATGGGTAACGCACCATGTCTTCCTGGCAGTGAACTTCATAGTAACTCCAGCTCTCAATTATCAACTACACTTCTAGTTGTCAACGACTTTGACCTTCACGACTCACTACAATGGTTTTGGCAACAGGAAGAACCCCCTGCTGTGTCTAAGCTTTCTCAAGAAGATACATTATGGGAAGATCACTTTCTCGCCACTCATACTCGGGAGCAATCTGGCCGATATTACGTCCGACTACCATTCAAGACTGAACATCCTCCTCTGGGTCAATCTCGTTTAAATGCAGAAAAAAGACTGCACTCTCTAGAAAAGAAATTTAGTGCTCAACCTCAATTTAAATCCCTATATACTGATTTTATGGCTGACTACTTAGCCTCTGGTCACATGATATACGCTCATAATACTGATCTAACTGTACCTCATTACTTCCTTCCTCACCATGGTGTTTTAAAGGAGTCTAGCAGCACAACTCGTTTACGTACTGTATTTGATACTAGTTCTGAAACCTCTAATGGTATATCTCTTAATAATATTTTATTAACAGGCAAAAAGATGCAAACGAATATTTGTGATTTATTACTAAATTTTCGGATTCATAACGTTGTTTTTTCTTGTAACATTCGTCAAATGTATAGACAGGTAAAAATGCACCCTGATGACCAGTGCTATCAGATGATCTTATGGCGTGAAAGTCCAGATCAGCCCTCTTTAATCTACAAGCTCACGACAGTGACTTACGGAGTGAATTGTTCACCGTATCTTGCCATTAGAACCTTACATCAGCTCGCTGCAGACGAAGGTGACTCCTATCCTGAAGCTGAAAATATTCTTCGCACGCAGACGCTCGTAGATGACATCATCTCTGGAGCTGACTCTGAAGAAAAGGCTTTGAGCCTCCGTAAGCAACTCATCTCGCTCCTGGCTCGCGGAGGCTTTGAACTACGCAAATGGACATCTAACTCCAGTCAACTGCTGCAAGATCTTCCTGATGCTCATTTAGAGACCCCTGTATTCCTTCAAGGCAGTAAACAACCACATTTCACTATATTAGGTCTTCACTGGTCACCATCTACCGATACGTTTACCTATAATTTGAACTTTCCTCACAATTCCAGGACTAAACGTCAAATTCTCGGTATCATCGCCCAGATTTACGACCCTTGTGGCTTTCTCTCACCCATTGTTATGTGGGCCAAGCGTTTTATGCAACTACTCTGGATCAAAGGATTGAACTGGGATGAACCACTTCCATCTGAACAATTGAAATTATGGCAAACCTTTACAGACTCGGCTAATACTCTACGAGAAATTGTAATTCCTCCTGCATTACGAATAACACACTCGAGAAACTTTGAGCTACACGGTTTCTCAGATGCTTCTGAGAACGGTTATGCCGCCGTCGTTTACTTGACATGCCAACTTAGCGACGACTCTGTGTTAATTCGGCAAGTAATATCGAAGACTCGAGTAGCCCCTCTGAAAAGGCTCACGGTACCTCGATTAGAGCTAAGTGCAGCTCATTTACTCGCCCAACTAGTGGGATATGTTATCTCTCTTTTTGAAAAAAGGGTGGAATTTTCTTCTGTATTTCTATGGTGTGATTCGACAGTAACACTGACATGGTTACAAACACCTCTTTATCGATTGAAGACGTTTGTTGCCAACCGGGTAGCCCAGACACAAGAATTAGTGCCTTCTCATTACTGGAGACACGTAGCGAGTGAAGATAATCCTGCTGATTGCGCGTCGCGTGGGTTACTTCCTAAAGATTTACCACAGCACTCATTATGGTAATACGGCCCCTTTTGGCTACAAAAATCTAATTATAACTGGACTGTATCTCATTTTATGCCTACAAAACTTACTGACACAGGAGAAGAGAAACCCATTTCACCTATATCTCTCATATCAACTGCTCCTCATGAATGGGAGCTCCTCACTCAGTTTTCTCACTTTAGCCGACTCCAGCGTGTGATGGCTTATATTTTGCGATTTACTCATAACGCTCGTCATTCAAGAAAACTCGATGGTCCTCTCAACACTCTGGAAATGAGAGCGTCAAGACTGGCAATTTTCAAGATGGTTCAAGAATCAGCGTTCAGAGACTACATCGTTGCCATGAAGAAGGATCCAACTACACCTGCCTCGTCACAACTCCGCCGACTCTCTCCTTTTCTCAACAAGGATGATATCCTACGAGTGGAAGGACATCTCAACGCTTTAAAACTTCCTACGGATGTACAACATCCTGTGATTTTGCCCAAACGACATCATGTCGTCAACCTTCTTATTGATTTTTATCATCGAAAATACTTACACTCGGGCGCTCAATTGACTCAATTACTTCTTGCACAGGATGTGTGGATACTCTCGGCCCGAAGTGTAATACGCTCTCGCATTTTTCAATGTGTTGTATGTTTTCGACACAAGCCTCACAATAAATCTCCGCTCATGGGTGATTTACCAAAAGCAAGATTAACTCCTTCTCGTCCGTTTCTCAACACCGGAATTGACTACGGAGGTCCTTTTAACATCAAAATGCACAATTTGCGCTCGATTCGCTTGACCAAAGCATATATTTGTATCTTTGTTTGCCTTGTGACAAAGGCTGTACACATTGAAGTAGTATCGGACCTGTCGACAGATGGGTTTATAGCCGTTCTCACCCGATTTGTGTCTAGACGCGGTCTTTGCACAAATATTTATTCTGACTGGAACGAATTTCGTTGGAGCGAATAATGCTTTACAAAATCTCATCATCTCTTCAGGCCGAACCCCTCTTGCTGAATTCTCATCACAACACAATATCAACTTTCATTTCAACCCGCCTGCAGCTCTTCATCAAGGTGGTCTTTGGGAAGCAGCAATCAAGAGTGCAAAACATCACCTCCGACGTGTCATCGGAGAACATATTTTAACTCTATGTGAATTTTTCACTCTCACAACTCAAGTAGAGGCTATATTGAATTCGAGACCTCTCACACCTCTGTCAAACGACGCCTCAGACCTCAATGCACTCACCCCGGGTCACTTCTTGATAGGATCTTCATTGGTTTCAGTTCCAGAAGAGGATCTTTTCAACGTTCCTGCCAACCGACTCAAGCACTGGCAGCTAATCAAGGCCTTTCACCAGCGTATTTGGAAGAGATGGCATCTAGAATATATCCATACTCTTCAGCAACGGGGGAAGTGGAACGTGTCAACTGTCAACCTGCGCGTCGGCGACCTCGTGTTAGTGCATCAACCTGCACCACCTCTCGCATGGCCTCTGGCTAGGATAAGTAGTGTTTCTCCAGGAAAGGATGGTGTAGTAAGAGTGGTTCATTTGAAGACAAAGCAGGGAACCTTGACAAGACCTGCTCACAAGGTTTTCCCTCTACCTCTACGCTCATAATGAACTTGCGCCATAGTGTGCTCAATTTTTGTAAAAAAGATATTTTTATTTTTCCTTTATGAACTTTTTATTTTTATAAACTCTCTAAATATTATATTTGTGTTAGTTCTCTTTAAATCCTAGAAGGATTCAAGGCCCCCGGTATGTTACGTACTTAAAAAAAATATAGACTCATTTCCTTTATTTTTAAACCCGCCGCCAAAGTCAGACAAAGCTCACCCGTGATAAGGTTTCTGCCGTTTGAACCGGCAGAGCACGTTAGACCTTTCCGGAGTGTAGTTCGATACACCACTACGTTCTAATATATTCTTGTACTTTCAATCTCCGTACCTTCGGTACTAGCACACGTAAATGTAACTGTTTTATTGATTATTAAACCTATTGTTATCAGTGCGTGGAATACGAACAAGTTTTCTGGCCAGAAATCGCTTATTTAATACGCGAGTGTGATAAGTGCGTATTCCATGGTGCACGTAAGTACAATCTATTAATTTATATAATTATAATAATTATTGGTCCTCCGAAACTATTGTTACCAAACACTCGTCCTTTATTACAATATCATTGGCTTGTATTATATATCAAGGCTGAAGCACTCATAAAGGTTTAAACATTTGCAGTATTAAAATATAGCTGGCTGATACTATGTAGAAAACTTGGATCCCTCATAAAGGTTTACACTCGTCCTTTATTACAATATCATTGGCTTGTATTATATATCAAGGCTGAAGCACTCATAAAGGTTTAAACATTTGCAGTATTAAAATATAGCTGGCTGATACTATGTAGAAACCTTGGATACCTCATAAAGGGTTACACTCGTCCTTTATTACAATATCGTTGGCTTGTATTATATATCAAGGCTGAAGCACTCATAAAGGTTTAAACATTTGCAGTATTAAAATATACCTGGCTGATACTATGTAGAAAACTTGGATCCCTCATAAAGGTTTACACTTGTCCTTTATTACAATATCATTTGCTTGTATTATATGTCAAGGCTGAAGCACTCATAAAGGTTTAAACATTTGCAGTATTAAAATATAGCTGGCTGATACTATGTAGAAACCTTGGATCCCTCATAAAGGTTTACACTCATCCTTTATTACAATATCATTGGCTTGTATTATATATCAAGGCTGAAGCACTCATAAAGGTTTAAACATTTGCAATATTAAAATATAGCTGGCTGATACTATGTAGAAACCTTGGATACCTCATTAAGGTTTACACTCGTCCTTTATTACAATATCATTGGCTTGTATTATATATCAAGGCTGAAGCACTCATAAAGGTTTAAACATTTGCAGTATTAAAATATAGCTGGCTGATACTATGTAGAAACCTTGGATCCCTCATAAAGTTTTACACTCGTCCTTTATTACAATATCATTGGCTTGTATTATATATCAAGGCTGAAGCACTCATAAAGGTTTAAACATTTGCAGTATTAAAATATAGCTGGCTGATACTATGTAGAAACCTTGGATCCCTCATAAAGGTTTACACTCATCCTTTATTACAATATCATTGGCTTGTATTATATATCAAGGCTGAAGCACTCATAAAGGTTTAAACACGTGTTGTAATAAAATATAGCTGGCTGATACTATGTAGAAAACTTGGATCCCTCATAACGGTTTACACTCGTCCTTTATTACAATATCATTGGCTTGTATTATATATCAAGGCTGAAGCACTCATAAAGGTTTAAACACGTGTTGTAATAAAATAATGCTGGCCGATACTGATGGGGAAAACGTGGATCCCTGCATAAATATAGTTTTAACCCAAATTCGTTAGGAACAAAGTCGGATAGAAATAAAATAAATATTATACTCTAAAGTGATATGATGTATAGTTCTTTAATAGCCGTACTAGGCATGTAAGCTTCTTATGAAATGGTTTTTAATAATACAATAAATATATGTCCCTACTGTTTTAAAATATGAGTTTGTTTGCCGTGCTAAGGTGAAAAGACATGACTAAATCATTATACATTGCAGTATCGTGTATCTCAATAAGAAACGTTGATTCTATTGTCCTTCGAGTGTCAGATAGTCCAAGATGCCCCCTACTCTTCGAGATAGTCTTGGGAATAAAACGCGATATCGCTACAGGTACACATACTCTTTATTTGAGGATTTATATTTTACGATAGATGGATACTGAGATGACTGAGATGACCCCCATTGTGCATCTTTATAGCCTATAAAATCTGATCGTATAAAAATGTAACTCAAAGTGTCTGTTACTTAGAAAACCATCAACGATGAAATAAGATTACGTATGTAAACAAAGAAAACAGAATCTATTTATGTCTCATCTGTGCGCTTTTGTAACAACCCAAAGGAAGTTACATCCCTTAAGGAGAACACGTTTAGACAACTCTGAACTTCTCTTACGCCTGTAGGTTAATGTATCCGCCTTGCTGCAAGAAGCGACAAAGTAAAGGTATTTTGTATTTAAATCAAAAGAAACTGAATTAAAAATTAAATAAACAACGAGTTTTATTGAGTATTCTATTTATGGAGCTTCTTTAAATTACTATTAGCTAACGGTTATGTCAGGACCTTACTGATACATCTCTGGCAGAGTCACTCAGAGAAGGATTCGTCTAAAACTTGAACGACTACAGCCAACTAGTCATTAACGTCGGAGCCACGCCTAGGTCAATCCACATGTCTTAGTTTCGGGTTTGTATATTTGTAAATTAGAAGTACGAATGTAATGCAGTTTGTATAGATATGGCTCAGGCAGAAAATTATATCTAGAATAAAAGAACACATGAGACTACATAAATATGAAACATCAAATTGAAACTTTCCGACACACTAGAATCATACACCAATAATAATGTATGAAAATAAAATAAAACGAATAAATGTTTATAATGTGCTAATACAAATAACTTACAATTAATATTTTACTTTAAAATGATTTTAATGACATATTCATGTACGCTCCTTTTAAAATAGGTTTTAGAAATACAATAAAATTATGACACCATATTTACAAAAATTGTTGTTTTCCATCCTAAGAATCATTAAACTTTTTTATATTACAGTACCTTTTTCCTTACAAGGAAACCTAATTCCATTGTGTGTTATACTGTCAGATAGCGCCATCTTGCAGATAAACTCGGCGTTAAAATTCGATATCACTAAAGGTGCACATCCACTTTATTTGGGGGTTTAGATTTTGCGTTGGATGGATAATGAGATGACTGGGATCCCATTATGTACCTTTATAGGCTATAAAATGTGATCGTATAAAAGTGTAACCTAAGGTTACCTACGGGCATAACATTCCACACCCTCTCTTTGTTTTTGTTTTTATTATTATTTTATTCTTTCTCAATTACGTTTTATTTTTATTTTGATTTATTATTGTTATTTTTATCTCGTTTACCTTACTTCAATTTGTCGTTTACCAGCCAGCTCCTTCTCCTTTTTCCTTTCCCTGATTTAACCACTAACCTAGTACGTAAGAAAGTAATGATCTATTCCGTTACAATAAGAAGTTATATTCTATTACAACACCTGTATTCCAAGAGAGAGATGTCTCAGGTTAACAAATTCCTGAATTTTTTTAAAACCAATTAGACTTTTAGGCTCTTATCGAGGTCATGACTTAAAGAACATATTTGAACTCTGAACAAGTGAGTCCTAAATTAAATTTAAGAAAACCAAGAAAATATATTCTCGTATTACTACATTTCTTTCTGTTACTCTGACATAGAGACATAGGTCATAAAAGTGACATAGCATGACCTAAAACAGCATTTACAAAACTCAGATCCATAAATATGTAAGAAATTAGTGTATGTGAGAGTGGGTGGTGTGTTTGTGTGTTTATGTTCATCATATTTAGGTATGTTTAGATAAATAAATATATAAAGAAAGTTCAGAGAATGATGGTTCTAATGCTTAGTAATTATTAGATTTAAGCAAAGTTGCAACTGAGACAAGATGATTTCTGGTGACAGACTACAGCCTATACTCAAATGAATACTCCCATAACAAAAACCTTATTAATATTCTAATAACATTTAATGAATTTAATATTGAGGTGTATATAGTTGATCCATGTCACGGCATTCTTAGTTCATAAGTTGAATATTCGTTACTATACTACTACTCCGAATTATTTTAAAACTATTTCATACAATTTTTTCATTATCTAATTTTAAGATTTGACGTGTTTTTTTTAAAACACGTTCCTTCAAACGAAGATAATCTTTGAAAAGAACCAGTAGGAAAAGTCGGTTCCAAAGTGCCTTTGGTCGTCCAATTTTAATAAATATCTGTTTAAAATACATTTTTAAAAAACGTAACAAGGGCGCTCAAGCTTTTATCCTGAAGTCTATTTTCCAACAAAGTTGTGTTCGTGACGAGTTTGTTGAATTAGGAAGGAATGTAGGTCTTCAGGTTAAAGTGAAATATCCAACGATTTTATTATTCAAAAGAAAATAAGGTCTCTACTGATTTTATTTTCTTGTTATGTAAATCTGTTAAAACTTTTAAATAAGACTTTATTGCAATAAATTCATCTGAACAAGGTATTTTAAATCCGGTTTGGGAGAAAATATAAGCATAAAATGTATGCTTTAGTTAATGAAATTGACGATTTGTGGTCCACGGCAATTTCTTATGACACAGTTTCCTAAAAAGGAAGAAGCAAAGTATTCAGCGCTAAATACAGTATTTGAACGAAGAGGCCTAAGTTAAGGAGCCAACTTGGAACCCATGGCTTCTAAACGTTTTTAAACTTAGAAATAATTAAGCGCATTAGTATTTTAGGAGATTTTCTAAACTGAAAATAATTGAATAGGCGTAAAAGACAAAGTGTGTTTTCTCACGAGGCTACCCGGCGAGAAAAATAAGAAAATCTTAGGGCCCAAGTCTCACAGTTTTATATAATTGACTACCTATTATAGAGGGCAGGATACAATTTGGCAATGGTTTGGATAAAGACAATGGTAGATTGCCACTCGGGTAGATAAGTAAAATGCAAATTAAAAACAAAATATATATTGATGCTAGAGCATCGTACGAACATTTTTTTTTGTTTTTCGAAAATCAGTCATTTTACAAGTATTTTTACAGTGGCTAACCAATAATATTTTTTAGTGCTATAGTGAAAATTTTTTATTAAATGAGTTGTAAAACACGAAACCAAATTAATATTATAAAGATATTTCAATTTCCGGTATCGCAAAAGAATCCGAATCGGCAAAATGCGCCTACTAGCACCTTAAAGGAAGGCGTGGTCTAGCAAGCTATGTTGTGTGTTAATAGCACAATCAATTTTTGTTTTTTTACTCTAAACTCCATTTTATTGTAATGTACTTAATAAACTTGTATCTTAAGGATATAAATAAAACAACAAATGTCTGTTAACTTTATTAACATATTATAATTTTATTAACATGTTTATTTGAAATAAAAAGAAACAAAATTGCAGCCAAACAATTTTAACAAATAAAATAATATTTTACTTTAGAGAAACGTCTTTTATTCACTATTTCTGAAGGGTTAAATTGAAGTTGCACTTACTGTCAAACTTTGGCATCCAGGCTCAGGATGCTACGGCGGACTTATGAAACCATCTCGTTCCTTAGCGCCGACCACTTTTTGAGATGCTTGAACCACTAACTTAGCCCATCGTAGAACGCTTACGTGTGACACGGAAAGTTTTAAAAGTTCCATTGCTCAGGAGTTTCACCAGCAGTGATTTTAACCCAAACGACATCAGATACTCTCCGTAACAATGATGGTGGTGTAATTTCAGTGGCGTTCCAGCAGCTGCCTGACTTTATTGCACGACCTATGTCTAGAAGTTAGCGTTCTGTTAATCTTTACTTAAAAGAGTGCGATTATGTCTGGTAATTCAAAATCAATACTTACAAAATCAGGTTTTGAAAAGTTGTCTCATTTACAAAGCTGGGTGCCAATTAGTATATACTCGTATGGCTTGGCCCAGTTGTATCACCCTTTAGGGCAGGGGTTTCCAACCTCTTTTACTCAAGGGCCACATCGAAAACGTTTTGAGGAAATGCGGGTCAGCAATATTTCAGGGCAAAATATCTAGGCCCCCTCCCCATATACCCACGACGTTTTTTCTAATCAAGAGCTCAGAGGTGGTTTTTGAAATTTTCGTGCTTAGTTTTTTACTTCTTTACAGCTAGTTCAATTTTGACTTATAGAGAAAAGATAGCGAGTGAGAGATGAGTACTGTATACATATTTAATGGTAAAAACGCTTAAAAGGAAATATATTACCAAATATTTTTTTCAGTATGCTAGCTTACCGCAGGCCGGAAAAAATCTGTTCGAGGGCTGTAGTTTAGAGACCCCGGCTCTAGGGTTTGAAATAAATGCAGGAACGGCAATTCGTTGAGATGCAAGAGAACTATTCCCCACTGCCGGGATCTTGTTTAACACCATTTTCCAACCCGTGTTAGTAACGTTACCGTCACATCCCACTACGACAAGTTCGTCTAAAGAAATACCACATTCCGTCATGTAAGAGATAATACTATGAGCGATATCTTGAGCGTATCCACTTGAGGGTGTGACGTGACCAACGTAGATAGATCCAGGTTCTTGTATTATGGAATAATATTCTTCTATTATTGTGCTTCTAAAACATTTTTCGTTGACATTCACAATTATAAGGGTATTGTAATTTTACTTCCATCGAAGTAAAAGCCTTGGAGGGGTTAGCGGTCTTCTGTGCTCTGGTTATAAAGTTCTCTGCGTTTAGCTTTTTTTCTCTTCTCATTTTACTTTTATAAACAACATGGAAGTGGTTATCATTAGTTAAGATACCTATATTCTTCAGCACGCTTGACGCTACAGCAGCTTATAAAAAGGTAATAATTAATTGTTATTTGGGTGTTTTGCGCTACCGCAAATTAACAGATATAGTGTGTTTCGCATTTATTTGGTATTATTTAAATCTTTAATTTAAACAAAATTACTATATCACTTTAAAATATTATTGGCTAAGCACCGTAAAAATATTTGGAAATGCCTTGATTTCTGAAAAAAAAACATTTTAAGTATGATACGCTAGATGGGCTTTTAATGTGTTGTTTTTTTTACTTTGCATTTTACTTGTCTACCCCAGAGGCAAGTTTTCCGTGGTATAGCTTTTGAAAAATAATAACATTTTTTTTCAACCCACCCTATTGTGTAGTCCCCGCAAATGCTGATCGTGGTCCTGGGACCCGGATCAGATTCAAAGTTATTATGGTCTGATTCAAATGGAACAATTAGTTGTAAAATGAACTAAAATTCACGACCCTGGTTTCCGTAGAAAATTTATACAATTTTCTCTAACTGTTACATGATTAACATAACTGTGGGATTACTTGAGTAAAACTCAAACAGTTGTGTTTATTACATCAAACTACATTAACAATATCTAATCTAATTTTCAAATAAACCGCCCGCTCTTATATTTTTGATATCCTATACACAAAAACGATTATTTCGATATGTCAATTAAAACAGAACATTTTTTCCTTTTCAAATAAATACTACAAGAACTTTACCGTCTAAATACTTGTTATGTGTCTACAGAATCATTCACAAGTGAGCTAAAACGTAAAATCAGTAGTTTACTTGAGAACAGTATGAAAGTACATTAAATGAATTATGAGTTAAATTTATTATTACATTTAATTCTTTAATGACTGACAATAGTTATCAATCGAGCAGGAGCTTTGATCTAGCAGAGGTTTATGTTCCGCAATACCTTTAGTCGGGGTGAACGCTCTTGAGGAACGTTCAGTATGTTGGGCTCTTCAGAGGTGCAGTGCCTTTATAATTCGGTAGAAGCTTAAGTTGTACACGACCTTCATTCTTGTAGAATCTTCTATGTGGTGGGATCTTTTCTTTTGGCAAGCATTCAGTCGAACCGGAACTCCCATCTAGGACCTTCAATCTGAGAAGAACATTTTTCTCGCAGTACCTTCATCTCTGCTGGAACCTTCAACTTGGCATTGCACCCAATCTAACTGGACCTCCCATGTAAGACCTTCAATCTGAAAGGAACTTCTTTCTAGCAGGACCTTCATCTCTTATAGGACCTTCAATCTGTCATTGCGTTCATCCTATCCGGACCTCGCATCTAAGACTTTCAATCTGACAGGAATTTGTTTCTTGCAGGAGGTTCAGTCTGGTGATACTTACAACCTTGCATTACATTCAGTATACGCATTCCTCCCACCTAAGACCTTTAATCTGACAGGAAGACCACGCAAGATCATCAGTCTGGGCAGGCATTCAGTCTAGCTAAACTTTCTGATCCTTCAGTCATGCGGAACTTCCAGCCTGGAAGTAATTTACCGTCATCAAAGAATATATATACATATATCAAATAAGTTGTATATACTATAAGCATTTATCCCATCTATGGTCTTCAATCAAAGGAATTTCATTCTCTCTGGACCTTCAGTACTTTGTTAATTTCAATCTAGCATCACAAAAGTCTATCTGGACCTCCCATCTAAGACCTTTAATCTGACAGGAACTTCTTTCACGTAAGACCATTAATCTAGGCAGGCATTCAGTCTAGCTAAATTTTCTGATCCTTCAGTCATGCAGAACCGCCAGCCTGGAAGTAATTTACCGTCATCAAAGAACATATATATATATTTGTAAGTCAAATTAAGCATTTAGAAACTTCGATGTATTATTATGTTGACAGGATTTTTAAAAATAATGTATATTTATTATTTTTGTTTTAAAACAAATGTTTGTTTTATTTTACTACCTTAAAATTAAAAACAAACATATAAAAGCCGTTAGGAAAATTTTATAAATAAATACAAAATAGCTCATAACTCTCTAATAGTTAGACTTATTGTAACAAATCGTCTCAAAGAGCTTAAATTAGTAACATTATCCGCCTCTCTTCCTATTTCTTCTAAATTTCCCTCTAAAACCGGTGACTTTACCAATTAAGCAATATTGGCGTTTTGTTAAACGAAAGGAATTCCTAATCAAAGTTTTGTAATTAAGTCATTAAATCGTGTTTTCTAACCTAATTTTGTCTTATAATACTGAGGATAAGATTAGTAGCCGTTATAACTTATTATTCACAACACTCCCTCTAGCCCTATTATAGCTTTGACAAGAGCTCCCTACTTTAACTTACTACTTAAATTATATAGTTTATGTCTGATAATTGTTTCAATATATTACTATTCAATATCATAGGACCGTCTAGCACCCCTATTATGGCACTAGTTATTTTATATTGAGGTAAATAATCTTTCTAATACTTATTTGTTACCCTAAGCAATGCAAATGGTTCTGTTAACACCATAAATATATTGAAATTTTAATTAAAATAATTTCAACGTTTCTGTTATATTATAATAATGGAGAGATGTATTCCCACACGTGAGAGCAATAACTCACGAGTTTTGGAAATCTTTAGTGCCTTTTATAATCATGTGGCACTAAAATATTAGTGTAAGTAAAACTCCAACACTATGTTAGTTGCATGGCTGACAGTTGTCTTCTCTTTTACACTGCTTCCTACGCTCGACAGTAAGGACCATAAACATCGCATCTACCATTATTCGATGTGTCTACTAAGAAGTACGAGTTGAATAGCAGCAGAGTGAAGACGTTTACACGTTCTAGAATATTTGTAAAAGTCTGTTCATTTAGTAGGAGAATTCTCAAACGCGTGACATATTTATACAGTTACGATTTGTTAAATATAATTAATATTACACTTACCAAATGTTATTTCACAAATATAATTATATTTTGAAGTGATCGAAAACAAATAATATACTACCAAAGTCAGAACATTGTGGTAGTAATGTAGATGATGGTGAGAAGCTTTATAAAGTAGAAGGTAAATTTATCAATGCGTAACAAACTTATAATAGTTATACTAAAAAAGACCCATGCCTAAAACAAAATATTTTAGATAACCCGCATCATGTTATAAGTTTTAGTAAACACATGGAAGGAAAACATTATTCGGCTTCTGAACAAAAATTCAATCCTCCAACTTTTAGACCATATACTTTTATGCAAAAGATTATAATCATTGAATTTAAATCGTAATACATTTATAGTATAACATTTTGTAAAAACGATTCAAATGATATCATACATTGGTGGTAAAAAAAACAGTTCTTAGTATGTAACCCGAATCCCAAATACACAGTATAAACAAATTTTTTTAAAATTCAAAATTTTAAAAACAAATATATGTAGCTACATTTTTTAACTGAAAATGTATTTATAACAAATGCATATTGGGATAGAGAAATAGCGTAGTTACGATAATCACGTTATTCGTATTACGTGGGTCACGTAATTAATGGAAAGTAGGCTACGTGATTAAATAGAAGTGGTCCGGAAATTTTGTTAAGTACAAGTAATTTGTATTGCAGTGTACCTGTCAAGTTCTACTCCTATACTAAATAATATTTCAAGGTTTGATGTGATTGTTTATGATATAATAAAGAGATATTATTTTCAAAATTACAACAACAATAAGATTATTGATGAAACAATTACTTTTCTAAAAAGTATAAAATAGAGTTGGTTAATTTGTTAAGGACTCAGTTAAATTGGAGAACAATGAGAGAACCAAGATGTTTCCTCTTGTGCAATTGCAACGCGATAGATTATATAGTCCAACGCAATTAAAATAAAATATTTCTTGATCTTATATTTTGTATTTAAACTGAAAACACATTAAGGAACGTCAAAGGGATTTCCATGAAAAGTTCATTGACAAAGTGTCTGAGGGAACGCCTTTAGACGATAAATCCATCGCCTGCGTCGATTCTACGGAGTACCGCACGTGCACTAGTACGAGTAGAACAGATAAAATAGGTTTAATATCAAATCCGTAACAAGAGCACTGCTAAGCATTTCACTATAGGTGAATGTACTCGTGAAAACCATCGTCTATGACGACTCTAGGCCGGACCGAACGTGCACTAGAACGAATAGAACCGATACAATGGGTTTTATATCAAATCCATAACAAGACCAAAGCTGAGGATTTCACTGAAGGTGAATGTACACGGGAAATACTGTCTCCTATGACGACTTTACTTTGGACCGCACGTGCACTATAACGAGTAGAATTGATAAAATGGGTTTTATATCATAGCGGTAGCCAGATCACTGCTGAGATTTTCACTGAAGGTAACTCCTCACTCTGTACACCACGCGACCCTAAATGGTGGTACATTGCGTTATATAAACCCGCTACATTAGGTTTAGTTCTGGCGCCTCTGGTGTAGAGAAGGTGTAACGTTTAGCACTCAATAGATTCATAAGATTGTATTTCTATTTCAAAAAATTGATACTTGTAACTCAAAATAAGTCTGCAAGAAATCACCGGCCGAGGGCTATCTTTTGCACCATTTTAGGGTAATAATGCAAAGAAATATTTTTCAAATATTGCGTTACTATATGCTATGCTATTACACAGATGTATTTTGGCTAATGGTATTATTATGCTAATGCTATGCATTATAGAAACGCATTATTATTAACATTTTATAATGTGTTTTCAGTTTTACATTCTTTCACATTTAATTATTCTTGTAGTCACTATTTTTAATTCCAATAAAGTATATTCGGTTATCTGTATCCGATCTCGGTAACTCCAGATAATCTCGCCGTTAGTGAATGTTTTCCCACACAGAGACAATTTACCTGTGACAATCATACGGCAGGTCGACTATCTGTTGAACTTCTGATTATGCCGACTGCTTAAAAAGCACGATAACATAACATTTTAACTCGATTTTAAAACCTTCAAGGTGAAATATTGTTAACAATGTAGGCTAGTCGCACTCTCTTACGACATTATTTTACTAAAATTAAAACGTTTCGCCAAGTCCAAACACTTCAAAGGGGACTTTGCGCTCAAGTGTAAATTGGACGTAAACTCTGCTAACACTGACGGATATAGCTGTATAAAATGCTTTCAAATATTATTGTGATATATATTTTGTTTTTAATTTTAAACAGTTTTTTCTTACATATACATCGTTAAAAATACATTTAGGTAATATTAATAAAAATATTTAAAAAGGTTTTATTAAACATCAGTTAATTTAGTTTATTGTTTAGGTGTCTTGTTTGTCACTGCCAGAACCTATTTGAAGAAGTGGATTATTCACGATTGTTTATCAATCATCAAAAGGTTTTCTTCGTTTTTCACTGATTATCAATTAGCCTGCACTTTCTATTCTGTGCACAGTTTATTAAAGCTTATTAAGTTTATTTATTATAGTTGATTAAAATGTTACTTTTATTCAAAACATTTCGATAGTAATAACAAAGTATAACTTGGTATAGAGGTAAGTGAGCAGGTATCAGCTGGAAATGTCAGGGAATAGAGATATTGTTGATCCTCTATTTACTTCATGTCAAGTATGTAATTGACTTTACAAGCAGCAAGTATTGAGAGTTTACCCAGTTACAAATACGTGAAATAACGATAAATTAAAGTCTCTCGTAGATTTAATTCGCTATTAGTGAGGTGTGACGTAAGACAATTTTTAGCAATTAATTTTACCACATTGCTGATCTCATTAAATGCGCCATCGCACACTAGCGTAAATGAATTTGTGTTTAGCTACAAAAATATTCTTACTTATAAAGCACTAAATATTATTTTTTTATACTGGAGCATAGTTTGATTCGTTATTTTATACCTCAGCTAGTTTATTATTGGTTAGTTGAATATTATAAGTACAATAGTCATAATTAGTTAAAAAAAATTAAAAGTTACGGTTTGAAGTTTGCTTTTGATTCTAGGCTCCCACTATTATTGTTTATTTCATACAACAGACATCAGCTACTGACCAAAACCGAGTAAATCCTAAATCGAATTTCTCACTACAGTTGAAATAAAAAGTGCCGGAGCATTATCTCATGTTCAGATGTCTGACATAAGGTCAATGGACCATAAATATATTTCCTTTTTTAGGACATAAGTTTTAAGAGTCGATAAATATCCCTTAGAAAACACATACTAGGCTTGTCCGTGGAATATCAGTAACTAAACTCTTGAAGTAAAAAATCTATGAAACAATGTTAACATTCAAAACTAGTTAGGCTAGTCTTTATACAAGGTACTAATCCATTTTAGTGTCAAACTTACCTAGACCGTAAACCATAATGGCTTAACTGGTGTAATATAATTAGAATCAACTTTGAGATTTAATTTTGAGTTCTGGTAATATTCATAAATTGAGTCTTGGTGTAAATGTCCATTTGCAGATGTGGCAATTTATTTTTCTGTCCTGTATTATTCCTAGAAATGTTTGATTAAGTCATTTTAAACATAATATATCATAACTAAAAAAAAATTATTAATTCTTGAAATTACGTTAAACAAGTTTAGCTAAAAACTTGCCGTGACGAAATGCCACTTTGGGAATGTCTCTTAGACCCTTCGAATGAGTAGCAATTAGCTTAAAGCACTCATATTTATAACAAGCAAATACTTACAGATTTATAACAAGCAAATGCTTACGCATTTATAACAAGCAAATGCTTATATACGTATAACAAGCAAATGCCTACATATTTGTAGCAAGCAAATGCTCACATACTTATACAAGCAAATGCATACAGATGTATACAAGCAAATGCTTACATATTTATGCAAGCAAATGTTTACATATTTATACAAGCAAATGCTTACATATTTATAACACAAAAATGCTTACATAATCATAACATGGAAATGTTACATATTTATACCAAGCAAATTTTTAAAATCGTTACATTCGTTCTGACGATCTTCCGTTTATCATATAATTGTTTGAATAAGTTATTATTTATATTTATAAGTATATTTATCTAAAGACTTTTGAAATCATTCATTTTAAGTATTGTTTATAATAAATTATCTCTGAGAACTAATTTATTTAATTTTATTTTCTGTATTTCTTCGCGAAATAATTCCAGCTGAATCTTTTAATTTTTTTTTACTTTACTCGTACTATTAGTATGTACGAATTTAAACCCCAAAAAACCCCTTTAGATAAATTGAAAAGTAGATTTCTAAAGGTATTACTGATTACAGATTATGTACTAGGTAATGTTTGAATACGTACAGATTTGTTCCAGTAGTGTCGAGGTTGTTACGAAAATAATTGTTTTATTTTATAGGAGTTAACCATCAATATTAATCTACATATTCGGGAAAATATTTTTCAAGTTTCAAATTAATTACTAAAGTTCTTCAAAGTTTTCTTATTCCAACCAAATACTTATTCTTCATTTATAGGTAAACTTTGTGTCCAGTTTTATTGTTCAATTAACGTTTATTAATAGATTTGACCATTTACAAATCGATATAAGCTAAATGACATAAGATGGAGGTATAAGATACAAATCGATTCTTTGGTAAATGGTCAAAGAATTGAACCTCACAAAAGTACTTAGTTTTAAAACGACAAATTAAATTATTCTGGTTAAGTATTGATTGATGATATATACTATTTCATGGCTGATAGACAATATCTTGGATAATAAGCACCAATCGCGAAGAGTTAGTCGCCTTCACGGTGGCCATTATAGGATATTTTCATGGACTTCCCAGAAAATGTTTGAAATGTAATTAAGGACTTTATTACATTATCCTTCAACTTTATGTGTTTAAATACTAAATTGCTAATTAAACGATTGTTTTTACTTTTACTTGCGATTGATGGATTTCCTTCTCGATATACGACAACGCGGAAACGAAAGCCACTTTGACTCCCTATCTCCGATTTATGTAATACATTTGTATAGAATCAGACAACTTTCTAGTAACCATTTAGCGAGGTAGGCTTTCTTGTTGCCCATCAAACACTATCCTCACAATCAGACTATTAACGTTACACTAAACTATATCCAAATATGTCTAGAGCTGTTAAAGCAGTCACGTACCCCTTTGTAATTTAAAGGTCCCTTGCATCCTCAGTTAGTTTCAACAGGTTTAAGGAACCAAACACTACTGAGTCTAGGTTGTAGTACTTTACTCTTGTATTTTTTTATATTTTTGTCAGTAATCAACTGAGAATAAAAATTAGTGAAAAAGTAATTAATGGTTAAATAACCATCATTTAGAAGTTTATCTTAAACAATATCAGTTACGGGTAATTTACGTTACAAACTATAAAAGTTTTATTAGAAACTCAATTACAGTTTTAAATGAAACCCATGCCTTCGCTTTTGGTAATATAAAGTTAATTATTCTTATTTTATAATTAAAAACGAACACACATTAAATTGTAAATAGGCGGAATTTCTTATTATCTGGTTTGCACAGGTTTTATAGTTTAAAATAATAAAAAGATTAATTATTTAATGTTTCATTATAATGTTTAGCGATATTAATTACGAAAATAGTTTTTGCAATATTTGAGTTCTAATACAATTATTGATAGTAAAAACTTGTATCACCTGAAGAATAAAACATATATAGTTACGTAAATTATGTAAGTGCTTAACTTTAGCAGCACTTAATTTTGTTAACATGGCGACTACCGTTTTGGTATATGTGTCCCATTACTAAATCATAGCTTAAACAAAAGGTAAGTTCTACTACACACAGATGTCCTATATGTTGCTGTGTATAAATGCTAACCCAAAGAGTTTAAATTAAACATGATATTAAATAATAATTTCACATTTGCTTTGATGTGGAACGTCATTAGGAATGATTATTATTACAAACTGTAAAATAAAACTTGATTCTATGGAATGTGACCGATAAGGTTACGGGACAAATAAGATGAAAACAAAGGACAAAAAGGATCATTTCTGTGGCTGCGCCTGTTACGTTCAAAGCAATTCCACTATCCTGCAACGATAAGGCTCAGTTCGTATCAGGAGTAAATTCCACTAGTCAAGAAGAAAAGCATCCATAAGGTTAGAGTTGAGGGCGGTTTAGACATGTTGAACGGAAAATAAATACAACAGACAATGCTTTAAAACCGGACAAAATTCAATTTCAGACCGACCGGATTGAATTTAACTCTACTTAAATATCATCGCCACAGATTAGTAATAAAATAGATAGTCCATCAGAAACGTTTCAGAGACCTGTGGCTACATAAAAACAAATATTAAAAAATATCATATTTTTTAATAATAAATAGTATTATAAAAATATTGTTTTACATCCTTAAGAAATTAAACATTTGATCTTTTTTATAGACAGACTCTAAAAAAGAAATAATTAACAATAACTAACAAATACAGATTCCTAATTAGACGCACTTTTTTAATATTTTAAATAAATTAGGGAAATTTACATCAGAGAAAGAAACTAATAAATCTAAGAAGACTTGTATAAGGGATTTTTTAAAGTTTCTTTTGAAGTGTATTAATTATTATACCTAACTTTAAAGTTACGTCAAATGTCAGCATGACTCCATAATCAAAGCATTTAAACCCTGGAGATGTACAAAATATTTCTAGAATATTTTAGTAATTATAGTGTGATGGTGTATTTTTTAATGTAAAATAAATTCATTTTGTTTAGAATTTAAATTGTCTTAGTAAAGCAAAAAGCTGTTTGTTGTTTTTATTAACTATTTTAAGGAGGTTTTTGTTTGTGTTGTGTTTTAAGGTGTTTGAACGTTTAACATAACAAAATATTCAACATGACCAGATAAGACATTTTTTTAACTTTCAATGTTAAAAAGCCTATTGCTGTAGGTAAGTATTTAAAACAATCGAAAAGAAATAAACCAAGGGAAATACAGAAATATACCTTATGAAAAGATGTAAGCAAAGAAAGATGTAATCAATTTGTTATGTAGAAATGAAACGAAAAGCACAGAAGCGATCCACATGGAACTACTGCTTTGCAAGCAGATCTGTGCGCGAAAGTGTATACCTGGGTGAAAAGCTTTACTTTCCAACCATTCGAAGCTATTCTTCTGAAAATGATGCGACGCCAATTTTCCCTATTTGCAGTTCGCTAAACAAAGCGATAGCCTTGAATACGATTGGGAAATCAAAGGATGAAATGTGTAGTCTACAAATTTTTCATTTTATTACAAGTCAAATTTTTTGGTAATAGAACCAGTGGAATAGGTTTATTCACAGTAATTCAGGGGATATTCAGTAACAACCAAACATATAAACACAAACCGCCACTGAAATAATTCACCTAAACTATTTCCCGTCGTTAATTAAGTAGAAATATTTAAATTAAAGTATGATTTCATGTGATTTAGGTATCCGTACCTAATACAGCTGTTTTGTATTCATTTACAAGTTATTTTACGGTAATGTTTAATTCGTTTTCAAGTTCAAACTCCTAATAATTTTATTTTAAAAAAATCCAACTCAATATTCTACATATATTAAATCGATATGAAGTAAATTCAATTGTGTTTGTTATATATTGTTAAAAACTATAATTAAAGATTGTTATATATCATGCGGTTGTGTTATATTATGTATTTTGTGTTGATGCCTTCTCTACAAGGCTTTAAAATAAAAGTCTAAGGCTAGTACTGACTTGTTTACGTGTTATCTGATTTGACCCTCAGAGATCTCTCTAAGTGTTGTCTATAGGCTTCGGTTTCCCTCCAGAATACTGGTCCAGCATGTAAATTGCTTTTTTTTATTTTTTTATCTTTTCATGCTCAGGTATTTTAGAGTATAAATCTACGACGGTAGAAAAACATAAACAAATATCTTTCTCTTATAAGTTTATTTAGAAATGTATTGAATGTACGTGCATTGATATTTCAAATTCCTACTCATATGCTCTTACACACAAGATCATTTCCACGCTATTTTTACGTTCATTTGTTTATATTTATGTTGATATTTAAGCACAAATATAAAGAACTCTCTTTATGTCCTCAGTAAGTTACGGTGATATTCACGAGAGCTATAATATTAGTATTTCTATTTTAAACATTGATTCAGCTAGCATACTGCTATTTCAGACAAGGAAACCGTAAAGCCTCACTTGAACCTGAATGAATGCATGGCACAAGTGAACAAATGCATGAATATATTATGTTCAAACCATTCAATAAAGCTTGTTAATTCCTCATTATTGATAGTTTTCACACAGCTTCACTCACAGTAACAGTCTAATTAATATTTTTAAACCCATAAAGACTGGAATTATGTTGGATCCACTTTCTTTTTTTTATTTTCCAAAAAATAATTACTTCTTGAGTAGGACGTACTATGGTTTTTAGGTTTTTAAGCCATTGCCCTTAACCGTTTAAAATAAATATTGTTTTTCTTGACTTATTAATGATCCTTTGTAAAGGTACGCATAGTGTAGGCCTATCCAGTGTAGCGTCGATGTCTGTGCTAATTATTTTAGTTTATAGTTACAGTAATTTCTTTTGATTTTCACGAAAAAACATTGCTGGTATAATAATCTATTGAAAAAAACATCATAATACTTAAAGTTTAAAATGTTTAAAGAAACAGGTCAAACTGGAAGAAAGATATGAAGCCAAAAGAACATTCATCAAGTTGTGAGGCATATATATATATATATATATATATATATATATATATATATATATATATATATGTGTGTGTGTGTGTGTGTGTGTGTTTATAATACTATGGTTCTTAAAAAACAGATTCCATAGCTTAGAAACAAACTGTTAGAGACGATGAAGGTGGGACAAAATGAATTAAGTTCCATAAGGGATCCCCATTTACAGTATTTAGACGCCTTGTCCAGGTTCTCCAATCTTGTTTAGAGCAGGTGTATTTAAGATATGCGAATCTGTCCTTGCTGTTCTCTCATTTTACTTCCTCCCATTAAGTAATACCCTTTCCTAGGTCCTATCCAATGTCATCTACCTTTCCGTACCATTATTCTTAAGCATACCCTTCTCCTGCCATCCTCCAAGGATTGATAGACTTAAGGTAACTTGTTGTACGCGTTCTCCACAATGACAACCAGTGGTTCTTATGTCCCCACATTAATCCTACCTATATTTACAATCTTTATCTAACATTCGTTGGGATAATAGTAACAGTGCATATTTAGCTCAGAGTTGCAAAAAAGCACAGAGTTTAGTCGTTGAAGGGGCGACTGCAGCACTCTTTCAGTCCCCAAGGTCTAAATTTGACCGTTCACATGATTCAGTCTTGCGCTCACTTTAGTGCAGTTTGCACCTACAATTATGGAAGAAAATATGTCATCGTTTCACACTGAGCTCTTTATTGAAGAAGTGAAACATCGCCGTGCTATAGATAACTATAGTTGCAACATTTATTTTAGGCTTATAAATTTAGTTAAATCCAATATAGGATTTTTGTATTACTAATTAATTACAATTGTATTGTACTCTTGGTTTCGTTTACCACTATATACTTACCACAAATCTTTTCACTCATCAGTACTTCTGGTCAAATCATTTTATTCAGTCATGATAGTCTCCCTCCATTGATGAAGTAACGTGCAAATCTGTCTCCCACTCCTTTTGCATACATGTTTAGCCGGGGTACAGTTTCTACAAACAATTCAATAACTGGTGCTTTACAAAGCAAATCTTCATGCCTGTGCGCATCACTTTGCCGTACATAGCTATGCAGTAAACAACATTTAAATATGATGCTGTTTGCAAGTTCTAAACTGACATTTAGAACTCGTCCAATAACTCATCAAACGATGAAATCGACTTCCGTAAGTAATTAAAAACTTCGGCTCATAGTTTCTTAGATTGGGATAACGTTGTACGAATGAGCCGTGAGTAAATCTGTCACATAATATCGGATATACCCACCAGCTTCCTTAGTCTTCGTCTTCGTGATTTATACCAACGCTGAATGTGTGCGGTCATGTGATATCTGAATGTAACGCGAGTTGCAATGCTCTCATGTGTACGTAGCCTAAACTCTGAGGCGGGCGTTACTACTCCAGTTGAAAGCGCCCATAGCATGTGTACACAAACAGTTTTTCTGTTTCATAACGCTCTCGTGTAGTCTTCGTTGTGGAACGCACGTTAGTTCCCAAGGTCAAAGACTATGTACATATGAGTGCGTTGCGACGCGCGTTACAGCGCTCTCACGCGTAAAAAGCCTTAGTTACAATGCAGTGTCGGTGATACTACAAACGTTAGCACACATCCTGCTAACACACCATTCTGTGTTACTCGATTTGTGATTCTCCCTAACCTTTTTTTTATCATGGGCGAGGTGATGGATAAGTATTATCGGGAGAAAATCCGTTAATATTGCAAGTTGCAGCTCTAATGTTTCGCCAGAATCTCATCTAGCTTTTACAATTGTTGTAATGCAAATATAAGTACCTTGGATGAAACCTAGATTTAAAGATAATAGACAATATATTGACCGCATTACATTCCTTGAAAACTGCGATATTTAAGTTGGAGTCCTAACCTGTGTCACGTAAGCCATCTTTAATGTTATTTTTAGGCCAATATTATTTTATTACTTATTATTAATTAGTTCAATCATAATTTAATATAAAAAATAAACTAAATAAATTAGAGTCAAGTAATAAGTAATTAGCTTTAATAAAATATCCAGTAACTAATGCACACATAATTAAAAATATACTTTAGCGTAGTAAATCTACATGTCTATTGTTATGTAAAAAAGAAAATAAAAATTTACTTCTACCTTAAATTAATATTTAACTTTCCTCAAGATAAATTACCACAAGTTAAAAGTAACCCAATATCAAATAATTAAATATCTAAATCTGTTTAGTTTTATAATTAATCGTTTGTTTCTGAATAAACTCTATTACCTATGCATGGGCGTTTAAATAATCCATGACACTATTGCCTGTAAAACAGTTTCATCCGATCACAGATAAAGTGTAGCGTCTGTTTTCAGTTGGAGTTACACGGAAGCTACGCAACAAAATACACCTGCTGCCTCTAATCGAACTAAAGTTCAGACAGTAATTTAGGTACAAAGAGAAGAGGAATACAACATTTGATTAGTTTGTGATACAATTAGAATATCCATCTGAACAGTAGTCGACATTTTAAACTTAAAATATTTACATAATAATAAACAATTTCAAATTCCTAAATATGTTCTTTTATTACAAAAAATCTTTTTGTCCTTGAAAAAAGTTAGTAGCCTTATGAACCCTTGCATTATTACTTTGCACGTGGGAAGAGCTTTGCACAGAAACTGAAAGAGTCAATACAACTGCCGGTTCAACTGCAAGTGTAAACACAACTAATGATAAAACTAAATTGAACAAAAATTATAGTTTTAAACATAATTTCATGTGAAATGAAATGAAGTGAGAGAGATTCTATGAGTTTCACATTCGAATCTTATGAGCCTCAAAGTGACAGACCTATCTACGTATTACAGTAGAGAGATTGACGCATCTAGTTTTACTTTTATTAGAAGTAACAACCTCTTCCCTCTGCTCACCGAAGATGTGTTTATTTGCACTCGGATGGAGAATCATTTCAAAAACGGGTCTAAGGAGATCGTGTCTTGTGTTTACCATAAATTGCTAAATAAACAAACCCCTGAAAATGGCAAAACTGTTAAACTTAGTGTTAATGATCTTGGTGGCCAAAACAGGAGTTCCACTATGGTTGGCATTTTACCTTCCTCCTTACTGCTTCCTGATACGGATGCTTCCCATCATATCAGGGGAATAGATCTTGTCCTCCTGTCGCCAGGCCACTCATTCATCCCGTCAGACTCATTTCCTTTTCATACAGTATTGATATAAATTTTTCTTGAAAGCCCGACAAATTTCCTTTGCATACCGTATTTTATAAACGTTTCATGGAAACCTGACATCATTTTCTTTCAAGTAGATACTATATTTTCTAGTAGAAATAGGCTTTAATTTCTGAAGCTGGAAATATCGGGACTGGGATTATCGAGAATCTACTGTACTTGTAGTTTGTTTGGTCAATGAAATACTGGTACAGTGTTAAGAATGTGTGATATGAAAAATAATTTTGAATTTTAGAAAACCTCACAAAGGTAATATCTCTCTGTTTAAATTACTGATCTCTGTGGGAAATCAATAGTTCTCTACCTAAATTAAACTTATGCTTCAAAGCCTTGTCCGAAACATCAAGTTCATAGAGCCAGATGTCTCGGGTGTCTCAGCTGTTTATGTAACAAAGCTAGCGTTTAAGGTTCTTTGCAGCTTTGTTCGTCGCTTTCACAAACTTTGCTTATGGAGCGGTTTGCAGACAAACATACTTCGGGAAGCAAGTTAATCAGGCATGAAAATTCAGAGTCAGGACTCCAGAAACCAGACTGAATATATTCAAATAGATTTAGCAAGATACACACAGATTAAAATTCACCACTTCAGCGAATCTAACAATATCCAGAATTACACAATTTTTTAAGCAAAGTATATTTATTGTGTTGAAATTACAACGACTACAGCCCTAAATAGAAATGATTACGTATTACGCTACGTCATTAGTTACAAATTAGTATGAGAGTGCTGTAAATATCCGAATATCAACGTATTGTGCCGAAGATATTCGAACCTGTAAATTGGTCTTCATTTCGGGTAATTTTACCTCGGTTGCGCATCGGCTACACCAACCCGGATTGATTTTCCTCTACTTAAATAACTCCAACCCATATTTTGAAGTTGGAGAGTCCATCAGGAACGTTACACAGACCTGTAAATACATAGAGGCGAATATTAAAAATATTGTATTTTATTAGTAAAAATAAACTATAAATAACATCTAGTATTAATTCCTTTAATAATTAAATATTTTATCCTTACCTTTATAAACAGACTCTAATAAAGAAATTAGTAACAATTACAAATGCATAATCAGAGTCACACTTTTAATAACTTATTTGATTTGCGGAATTTACATTAGAGATAAAAGTATCTTAAGGTAAGAGGTTTTGTACTAAATGTACTTCTGTATATATACATAGGTTTCTGAATGTATTTCCTTTAAATAATAATAATTAAAATATCAAACTTCAAAGTTGCGTAATGTCAGCATGCTTTCATAATCAAAGTTGAAAGCATGTATATTCAGAAAATATAGAATATCTTATTTTATATTTTTGTTGCTTCAAAATTGATCCCGTATTTGCGTAAATGGCCTCGGGAGGAAAATGACACAAATTCAACACGTAATTTTTTTAGAACGCTTTTTTGAACCAAACTATTTATTTAAATTGTAAGAGAACCTAGTATTTTACAATTTATGGTAATTTGTTATAGAAGGGTTAGGCGTCTTATCATTTAAAATGTTTACCGTCTTGATTTAGATGTGTCCAAAACTTTAGTAATGTAAATGAACTACTTTTACTTATATTATATTGAATATTTGCATAACTAAACCGTACCTGGGGCGAAGAGATGAGAGGAGCTTTCTATTACTTTGAAGCATATAAACTGTAACAGGCAGGTGGTAACGTCTGAAAATTGCGTTTCATTCCTTATTCGTTTAGTAAAGGCACACTCGCTTTCCTTTGCCTTGGCTTATAGCCTCGATGCATACAAAGGGTTTGATCTGATTTTCAGTTCGAATACATACAGAGCTGGCTTTATATAACAGGATATGACTATATATATATTCGATAACAGAGAGTTAGTGTCGGATAAAGGGGTTTTGCTATTATAAGCAATATAAAAGAAAATTATTGTGTTTGATTGTGGCAATCAAAAGTGAGTATTCAACAGCAAGTAAGTAATATCATATTTTCTCACATACATAACAGAATATATGTAACACAATATGTGTTTAATTTCTTTTCTTAAGCGACCAAGGAAATTGCGTAGATTTTTCGTTCGAATATTATTATCAATCTCTTGAAATATCAACATTCCATGTTACTTTCGGGAACTAAGGTTAGTTATTTCTTATTATCAAATACACTATTTTTTCACTGGTGTATTAACTTTATTTATAGTTATACCTATAATAAAATAGAAAGGCTAGGCAATGACACTCAAACCTTTCACTTTTATTGCGCGTTGCGTTAGTGCCAGCACTTCAAAGCCTCACTCATGTAATTTCTAGTAAACCCAAGTATCCGATGTTTGCCCCCACTAGTAGGGGTAGGAGAAAATCTTTTGTCTCCGTCACGTGCCTATCCCTCACATCAAGGAAACGGGATTTCACTCTAAACCTTTTTTTATGTCAAAAGAGTAATTTCTTGTTTATTACGCTCGATGCAAGGCAATGGTCTAAAAAGACAGACACCAACAATCACAACAGAATTTAAGGCTTGAACTATACTTTCTCCATTAACAATTAACTTTAGAATTTCTACTCTGATAATAACAATAGATATTTACCTTATCTCATCAACTTACAGAATTTGAAACCGCTGACCGCTTCAATGATTCAATTTCAGCTGTTCGGTGGCACAAAGATTTACAATGCAATAAAATTAAAATGTTTCGAAATCTTAACAAGCCTCTACATAACCAAACAAAAGTTCCTTCATAATTTCAAGATTATAGCTATTAGTTCCGGCTGCGAGTTGATTGTGTAACAGTTAGTCAGGGTATCTTTTAAACACTCGCAGCAAATAATCTACGAATACACATTGACAAAATTATTCTCAATTAATTTAAACAGAGTTTCAAGCTTCAATACCTGTTTTGCACGGATGCGTTAATGCCAAAACTTCGAAACCTTACTAATGTGATTTATTTCTATTAAACCAAAGAAACAGATGTTTGCCCCCATAGAGAGGGTAGGAAAAATCTTTTGCGTCACGTGCCTAACCCTTTTTTTAACATACCTGCAAAACTTGAGTAGCTTTTTAAATTCATCTTTACTTTCTAGTTTTGGTGTAGTTGCCACATTATCAAATGCTATTTGTCAAGTTTTAGTCTCACATTTTCGCGTAAAATCTACATTTGTGATTGGCACCTGCCATGATTTTTTTTGTATAGGAGAATATATATATATATATATATATATATATATATATATATATATATATATATATATATATGTTTCAGATATAGAAAGCAGAATCTGAATCCCTGCAGCAGACAGGATACAGGATACAAACTGATCATACGAGTTCTTCCATTTTCGAGTCTTGCAGCAACACTGTACAGAACACGAATAATGCAGACACAACTCAGTAACAGACAGTAAATTACTTTGAATCCAAATTCTTTGGCTAAGGTCGATGTTTCAAGCTTTCTTCTGATCAACAATACAGTAGGTGAGAGAATGTTTATATTGGCAAGTTCTAAGGAAAAGGAAGTCTTAAAAGAAACAAAAATGTTTGTCCTTGGTGGTACGTTTAAAAGTTGTAGCTAGCAGATCAGACAAATCTACCCTATCCATGAAATAATGAAAACGAAATAAATGTAACGCCGCTTGTGTTGACTCTTCTACTAAATCACACCAAGTAATCTTACTTTAGGGTAATAAAAACTATTAAAAACTATTAAAAACGTTGTTCCTGAGTGTAACAATTCTGTGACTGTAAATGTAGACTTTGAGGCAGGAGCAATTTCATCATTAATAGAAGTGTTCCCACGTGCGCATGCATGTACACGGTTGCTGTTTTCGTTTATGACAGAGAATTTGGAGAAAAAAAAATAACTTGGTCTGTACCAAATGTACAAAGAAAGTGAAGATTTGAGACAGTGCATTAGGATGTGCGCAGCGTTTACTTTTTAATCCCGGAAGGTTGGATGGAACTGCATAGCCAATCCAAGAGTTCAGAGAATATCCTTATTTTCTTTGATTATTTCGTAGGTCAGTGGCTTGACAATTCTAATCTTCCAATTGGGTTATGGAATTACTATGGCAAGCGCTACAGTAGGAACAAAGGATATAATTCAAGACTTAATCGTCGGGTCAAACCTAAGACACATTATCCACAAATCAAAAACTAAGTACCCAGTTTGAAAGAAAAAACCGAGACACCTGATACAAAATCACCAGAATAGAAATATATCTTCAAGAATCAAAGAGAAGAAAGAATATTGTACCCTTGACGATAGAATAGAGAGGTCTGCAATGTATAAATAGAGTGTCATAGTAGGATCTTACTTGTGGACTACATCCTATGGAATCAAATTGGACTAAACAACTTGATTTACAGAAACTTTTACTAACGGAACTTGGCCAATTTATTATGGATTTGTACATATTGAACAGTAAATTAAAGCATAAAAGAAAAAAAGATGGATGGGATACGGTTTTACTACAGGCCGAGTGCGTCGCGGGTTTATGACGTCCTTGAGTCTGATAACACGCAGTTGTGTATGTCAGTTACGAGGTAAGTTACCATTTACAAAAGAACACGTAGACTCGGCTGGTGCTAAGAATGAACTTTCTCGCATTTGTTTGATTTCTCCATCATTGTGCATGGCTAGAATACATTGCTAATATTCTGAGCCGCCTCGACCAGGTAATAAGAAGGGCAGTTAGGATTTACTGTGACATGTATATTTTGAGACGCAATCAATGAAATAACCCCTGAGACACACTAAACTGGTTACAAATGTTCACTCAGACAGGTCTTAGTGGTGAGTTCTATCAGACAAGAAAACGTCACCTTGTTTGAAAGTCTATCAATCGTATGATAGCAGTTTCTTTTTCTCATTTTTTTATGTTCAATATTTTCTTGGTTTATAGAAAGTAAAATGTTCTTTTATTTTATTCTACCAATTTCCATTATTCTTTCATTATTATTTTGTCCTATTATTGGTATTTTTTTTTCGTTTAAACCTTTGTCTTACTGTATTAAAATTGTTTAAATTGTATTGATTTATTTAATATTTCAATTAATGTTTGTTACTTTCTGGGGCAAAACTGTTATTCAATTTCCATCTATATTTATTTATAAATATCGAAATATGTATTCTTGTGTATTAATAAAGAACTAAGTCAAAATACAAATACAAGAATTATAATTGAATTTACAATTCAAAGCTTTTCGTTGGCTAACAGTACCAACATCATCCAAATGATGTTGGTACTGTTAGCCAACGAAAAGCTTTGAATTGTAAATTCAATTATAATTCTTGTATTTGTATTTTGACTTAGTTCTTTATATATTTATTTATATACGTCGTTCAAAATTACAGCCGTTAATAAATTACTTTTCATTCATCCAATCAAATTCAAATACATTCTTTGCGCCTGTAGTAGATGGCATTTGATTTTATACAAGATTTTTTTTTTAAATAATAATTCATTACCTAAATTTAATTAACTAATTTCGTTTTCTATTTTGCCACTTAGTAATGTGTTGTATTATAAATATGTAAACGTCATCACTCGACTGTAATCATACTCATAGTGCTGATCGATAGTAGATACGTCCAAGGATGATTGATAAGAGTGCAAGGTGACACTGGCCGCCGTCGCAGGTTGTGTATAAATAACAATACACTGATAACAATTGTCATCAGTGAGACTAACATAATGTTAAAAAGTGTTTTATTTTGTATTTAGGCTATAAAACCTTAGTATAAAACCTTATATATATATATATATAATAACATAAAGTATGAGGCTTTAGAAAAATTTCAGTTAGCTGCTAAAATAATTTTCTGTAGGATTAAGCAAGGAAAGACACAAATAGTGCCGACAAAGCAGGTACCATGTCATTATCCTTTTTGGAAGAGAGCTATAGGTCGAGTGCGGCAACCATAGGCAATAGAGAAGGGTACAGCTTGTTAAGACAGGGAAATCCAGCGACCGATATAGCCTGGAAAAATAACCGTGTAGCTAATTGTGGAAACTGTGGGAACTTACAAAGAACACATTGGTAGTGGGAGAGAATAGAGATTTTTCAATAAAAACTAAATGATCGGGGAAGTTTGAGGAGAGTCTCAGAGAAAGGCAGGCAGATTGGTGGGGACCAGGACGGAAGTGTTGTAAAGGGAGAAATTGATTAAATTAAGTAAAGAGTTTTTTTATAAGTAAATTTTAAAAAGTGTAAAAGTTTTTTTTTGAAATATAAAGTAAGTTTTTCTTTGTGTGTCAAGTGTAAGTGCAGAAGGTAACAAGCAAGGCCAGGATTCCAGGGACTCTTCAGAACAATAAGTATTATTTGAATATAAGTGTAGCCAACAGACATCTATATTTTAGTTCAGAACCAAATTTAATTTCATTACCATTTATAAAATTTAATCCAGTTTCACCATTTCTAATTTAAAAAGCAAAGTTCCCGTAATAGCGACCCGAGAGCAAGAATACAATTTTAATACTGTTTTTTTTTTGTTATGTTATTTTATTAGAAATCTAAAGCCTCAGAAGTCCACCTTTTATCATTGTAATATTAGTTAAGATATCAATCCAGTCACTGCAAAAAATTAATATAAATTTGGAATAATGTATAGAGTTAATTGAAGAGAATAAATGCAAGTGATGTTTGAAATTTATCAGATTGTTAATTCTTTAAAACTTGAAGGTGTGACATTAAAAAGGTAAGGTAAATAAATAACATTAAAATATAAATTTAATTTTAAAAAAAGTTAAGGTATAATATATATATATATATATATATATATATATATATATATATATATATATATATATATATATATATATATATTAAAACGAAATTCATTAAGTTAGGAAAACCGATTGTTAAATATTTGAACTTATGAGTTCCTAGCACAACGGTCAAGTAATAAGTAGAATTAAAAAAGGGGAAATATTACAGAAATAAAGTCAGTTACGGTAGAGCAGCATTTCGAGTGAATAGGGAAAGTGAAATAGAAGGGAAATATTATTAAGTGAATGGGTGTCAAGTGAAGTGAAACAGGCAACCACGCAAAAAATAACAGTCAACATTTATAAATATAAATTTATCTTAAATATAAATTTATTCGTTAAAAAGTTAAAAATAATAAGAACGTAATAAACTTTTATTAATTCAATAAACAGTAAAAAGTCATTCAGTTATAATATTTATCAAACCAGGTGCAGTAGCCTATACACGCCTTAAGACAATTAAGGACACATTAACTAAATTGTTAATTTAATTTTAAATATAAGGGTTTTGATGGCTGCCGGAAAGGATAGAGTTAGTTAAAACTAATTATACGTAACTACTTATAAATGCTACCGTTTGAACTCAGGATTAAAATAAATTAGTTATTGTAAAACCAAGTAGCTGTGTATTAATTAGATTCCTAAGAGTCAATTTATCTTGTAGGCACGTTATAGTATATATATATATATATATATATATATATATATATATATATATATATATATATATATATATATATATATAAATATAAAATACGTTTTCTTCTTTAATAATTTAAAACAACATAGGTTATTCAAATACAAGAATATTTATTAATTTATATTTCAAAGCTTTTCGTTGGTAATATATTTTCATTCCTGATGATGTTGGTAATGTTTACCAACGAAAAGCTTTGAAATATAAATTAATAAATATTCTTGTATTTGAATAACCTAAATTGTTTAAATATATATATATATATATATATATATATATATATATTGTTCTCCTTGGATGAATTTCTTTTTCTTATTTTATATATACATAATTGAATGCCACCTTCATAAACAAGAAATTTTATTTTATTTTTCTTTATACATTGAAGTTGGAGTGTGTAATCCAGATATAGTCACAAAACTATAAATTACTTTGAAAATGTTAATACCATCTATCAGAGAAAAGTGTCAATGTACGAACAAAAATAAAATAAAAATTCTTGTTTATGAAAGTGTCATTTAATTGTGCATATTGAAATAAGAAAATAAAATTCATTCAAGATTACAATATGTATATATATATATATATATAAATTTAGGTATGGAAAAAATGAAATAAAAATCTTGTTTATGAAAGTGTCATTTAATTGTGCATATTGAAATAAGAAAATAAAATTCATTCAAGATTACAATATGTATATATATATATATATATATATATAAATTTAGGTATGGAAAAAATGAAATAAAAATCTTGTTTATGAAAGTGTCATTTAATTGTGCATATTGAAATAAGAAAATAAAATTCATTCAAGATTACAATATGTATATATATATATATATAAATTTAGGTATGGAAAAAATGAAATAAAAATCTTGTTTATGAAAGTGTCATTTAATTGTGCATATTGAAATAAGAAAATAAAATTCATTCAAGATTACAATATGTATATATATATATATATATATATATAAATTTAGGTATGGAAAAAATGAAATAAAAATCTTGTTTATGAATGTGTCATTTAATTCTTTATGTATATATATATATATATATATATATATATATATATATATATATATATACATATATGGTGAAATAAAATAACGTTCATGAACAAGAATATACGAGTATTACTTCATTTTATTGTTGATTGAAGCTTTTCGCTAATTTACGTTACTAGCATTTTCAAAATTAATAAATCACTGTCCAGTTATGTGACTAGAGTAAGACTGTTCAGAACTTACTGTAAGAACAGTCTTACTCTAGTCACATAACTGGACAGTGATTTATTAATTTTGAAAATGCTAATAATGTAAATTAGCGAAAAGTTTCAATCAACATTAAAATGAAGTAAAATAATACTCGTATATTCTTGTTTATGAAAGTTATTTTATTTCACCATACATATTCAACAAGAAAAAAATAATTCATCTAAGGATTACAATATATGTATATATATATATATATATATATATATTGAATTACATCGTATTATATTATTAACGAGATATTTAATTATAATGATAATTTAAACTAAGGAGTGGTTTACTAGAAGGGTATTGGAAGTGTTATGAACGATTCGTAAAACCTTTGACAAATTCTATTCTTGATATTTAAAGATGAAATTAGGTTAGAATAAAAGTTTTATCAACTTAATTATAGAACTCTAATTATGTGTTACCTTTGTTTAACGAGCCGCGAATAATGCTTAACTTGTATAGTCAGCGGTTTTAGAGGCAAGTTGTAAAGAACGAGGTAACCTTACCAATTTATCCACCTTGAGACGACGTATTACAAGAACCTTCACTATTTGGAAAGGAGTTGTGGCTATTTTCATTTGATTTATAATCCTGATTATAACGGATTTCAATTGCTAGTTATTAATTCAAAGATGCAAAATGAAGGACAGTTAAATAAAA
>JBAIZL010000001.1:68718770-68918770 GCA_036971475.1 Prosapia bicincta
TTTATTTTGTATTTGAGTGTTGTAGACATTATAGCTATTTCTATCTATTGTACTTGTAGGCTTGAATGAGGACAAAAATATAGTTGTCGAAAGGTTGCCAAATGTTTAATAAATTAAGTATTCTTGACTCATGAATCATCGTATTTTTATTCAACATAAAAATGCATCAGCTCAACTAGGAGGCTTTACAGTGAATATCAGAAACTAAAAAATCATCTGATCAAATAAGATAATTTATTTACAGCAAATATCTGAAATTAAAAATTCATCAGATAGATTAAAACCATAAACAACACACATACGCAACAATCAAAAGTACAGATGGCGGGAGTACAAGTCTAGAAGGCACGCCACCTTCAACATAATGTCCGTGACGTACCGGTGTCGTTGCCGTGCCGAGCAAGTGTCCGCTTAGCTAATAAGAGTGTTTATGATAAAGCATAAGGAAGTCCTAGCAGGGCTCGAATGATTATTTGGGGAGACCATCTAAATAGACACGAGTCTGAACTTACATAGAAATGGTATTTTAAATGGCTTTCTATAGGTATTGATTGACAGATGAAGTAATGAACCATTCTTTCTTGGAGTTTTACTTTGTTTAGTATATTAAAGGTTAATTTCTAGCCTAAAAACGTATTTTATTTTTAACTCGCCGCTTCCTGTATTGTCTACATCAATGTTATTTTGTACATCTAAACAATAAACAATTTATAAAAATCATAGCAAATATAATTTACTAATTGCTATTGTTTACACAATCTGTATTTAGTACAACATATTGAAGTACGCCGTAATTTTGTGTTTAAGCTTATCACTTTCGGTAGTTTAATCGAATCGTTAGGTAGATCTATTTCGGATGTTGGGTAGAATTCAAAAGTTAAATCGCATAGTCTGGTTAGGTCATTAACTGTGTTTAAACAGAGAAATTGTATACGAATTACATATTAAGTATCAAACTTATTGTTACATGTCATTGCCCTTCTTAAAACCTTTATTCTCAGCACACACATTCCTTAGTACAATGTTTGGATTTTTCTTGTAGGAATATATATATTTTAGGAATAGTTTTTCGATTTCGTTGCAGAACCATGAGTTTCAGATGGAGTCCACGATGTCAACACCAGAAACATTGGAGATTTCTTATAACATACCTCTCACAATTTTGCAGTTAACCCTTCATATCCCCAAGCCTAGTTAAGGGATAGATAGCTTCTTGATTCCCAATCTAAAATGATATTCCCGTAGGTTTACAAAGCTTACTCGAAGAGTTTGATCTATCGGTCATTGTTAAGAATGGAGTTTTTCATCATAAACCTTTGTGCATCTACGGGAACATCATTTTAGGTTGGGGATTACTAAGCTTCCTATCCCTAAACTAGGCTTGCAGATATAATGGGTTGAACTGTACAACTGGAAAATAATTCGCCAAAGACTCTGGTGTTGACATCGTGGTTTCCATCTTCAACGCACGGAGCTCCAAGGAGGAATGGAAGACTGGAGTCACAATCCGAGTTTAGGGTAAAGGAATAACTGTACTGAGACGGAATTAGTTTGGTGAGTTTCAAGTGAACATAGACTATTAGAGAGCTTGGTAGGTGTTAATAGACATGGATAAAACATTGGTTCACGCTTACATACATCTTGAATGTAGATCATAGTTGGCATAAGTGTATGTATACTATTAGTTTGTCTAGCATTGCTGTAAAATATATTGAGCCGCTCTAGGAACTTATAAATAAAATCTGTTACTTATTTTATACCTCATATACAATTTATCTGTTTTAGTCGCGGATATCGAAATCCCAGTATCTGATATATGTAACCTAACCCTAGGATATGACTGGACTAGTGAAATTGGCTTAATATCGGAAGATTACTTAAATACTGAAAGTGCTGAGTTTAAAATAATAATTGACAGTTTACTCTAGTATATATTACTAAATATAATTATTATATAAGTCCGTTCCGGATAGACTACACCTTAAACGTACTGTAGGGGGGTGACGTGTTTCCGACACTATAATGTTTGCGGATACTTGCCGAGGGATGGGGCTCCAGAAGACAAGTAGATGACAGATTTGTCAAACTAAACAAGGCAATGATATTAAACGCAAAGTCATTTGGTCTCCTTAACGTTTTACCACTTTGTGCTTAGCAAGCTCATTAGGCCACACTTCAAATACTTAAAGAAGTACTTGATAATATAATATCTCGGCCATGTAGTATCTCACAAAGGTGTGTTAGAAGATTCAAAAAAGATTAGTGCAATCGCGAAGTGACCAGGTCTGCTCTCAAACATGAGGATCATAGCTTTCTTAGACTGTCATTTATTACAGGTGATTTGTCCAAGGTTTAATAAATTTGGCAAAACTCCTTACTAAGCTCACGGAGGAAAACCCCACATTCGTTTGGGATATCCTGTGTCGTGAAAGGTTTAAAGGTGTTGAAAAGGCGAAATGCAGTGATTTTTGCAGTGATCCAATCTTGAGTTACCTATGACCCAAAGACAAGTTTATCTTTGTCAGACCCCAGATTACAGCCATCAAGGGTGATAGTTGTTAGTCCATTATGTTGCCACAGTATAAGATTTATTTCCTTTAGAACCTCATAAGGGCTTTCCACTTACTTCTCCGACTTTTGAGAGAATCCATGAAATTTTTGAATCTTCTATAGCCCATCAAGATTTCGTGGTTTGTAATCTCATTCGTTCGACTTCAAATCATAGATTTCCATATTTATAATGCAGTACTCCTCGGTATTGGAACAAATAGTAGATAGTTGTGAAAGAAACATTCTCTATAAAAAAACCTATTCTAAATCTATTCTTGGTTCTTCGGACACCAAGTGCATTCGTACGTCTGCGTTGACTCAAAGTTTCTTCCCAGATGTAAATGCAGCTAAAATCGGCTCACAAGTTGCCTTAAAAATGTGTCCGCTTTGTTTACAGCCTCTAAATTAGGCAGAGATTTACCCTCCACCCACCTACACATGTAGACCATAAAAGCTAAACTAAACTTTTCCCCTTCATGTGTTAATAAAGGAAATGGTAAGAAAATGTCGATTGCTAATAACTCAATCTGAGCATCCACAAACATCAGGCTCACTGGAGCTTTTCGTCTTCTGACAGTACCGTTAGCTCTCGCAGAAACTATTCGTTGACGTATTCCTTTGGTTTCATCCAGTAGAGACACTCGCTTTCCATATACTCCGTAATATAGTTTCTTCGCTATGTTAGTTTTCATATCCCCTTCAACTGGCCGTCATCCATCACGGTGGTGTCCCAGAGTTTCTTCAAATTTCTTGATCTTTTCCTTCCAGGTCTGCTTTCCTTTATTTTACTTCTTGGTTTCCCTAATAACTATAGTTAATAAGATGACCTAGGCTGAGCTCTCTTGGTTTATATATAGCTCAGAACCATCCCAATGGTCGTAAATATAAATTGTTCTTTTCACGGAAGCCTTTTTCATTTCATGGTGGACACAATGAAGATTGCACGGTCTTCTTGAAAGGGCGTCAGCATTTTCATTGCTAGAGAAAGGATGATGTGACGATTTTTAAAGTTATAATATTAGAGACTAACAATCTAAGGAAAAATATTATTTTCGAGAGATCTGAGCTTTAGCAACCACACTAATGCAGGTTTTGCTCTTATAAATGTATTTAATGGATATGGCACTTGGTAGAAGCTCCGTTCTAGTCATTTAGTAATACAGCTTGAGGTATGACAATGAACTGCTGAATTACCCTCTCGTAGTTCGCTATCTTTTAGTTACGATGATTACCTTTGAAGGCTTTAGTCCTGGGATGTGTATCAAGGATAAACTTGTCTTTAGCTCATGGGTAACTAAAGATTGGACCACTGCATTACATGCCTTACATTTTCAAGATCTCAAATGCTTCCCGACACAGAATATCCCAAATGAATGTCGTGAGCTTAGTAAAGTTTTGCAAAATTTATTCAACCATGCACAAATCACCTTTAATAAATGAACAGTTTAAGGAAGAAATGCAAGTCAACTTAGAGTGAAGACCTGGTCACTTCGCAATTGCACTAATCTTTTCTGTATCTTCTATTACACCTTTGTTAGATACAAAATGGTTGCGATAGTGTACTCTCAGCTTTTTTTTAAAAGTTTTTCAAGGAGGGCTTAATGAACAACTAGTCTTGTTTAGTTTAAAAAAGCTGTCATCTACAAGTCTTTTGGAGCCCCATCCATATGCAAGTATCCGCTCTCAAGGTATAGTGTCGAAAACACGTTACACTACTACAGTACGTTTAAGATGTATTCTATCCGAAGTAACACACTTATATAATAATTATATTTCGTAATATATATTAGACTAAACTGTCAATTTTTATTTTAAACTTACCACTTTCAGTATTTAAGTAATCTTCCGCTATTATGGCACTAGTTAAGTCATATACTAGTGATAGGTCATATATGTCGGGTACTGGGATGTCGATATCCGTGTCTAAAACAGATAAATTGCATATGAAGTATATATATCCTTGGAGCTCCGTGGGTTGAATATGAAGACCACTATGTCAACACCAGAGTCTTAGCTGGTCTTGACTGTTACCATTTGCTTTAGACAAACAAGCTAAGGAAGACAAAAGAAAGATTCCTAGTTTGGTTTTATATATATAAGTTTTTATTATATATCTAGATATTTTATTAGATAATTATTTTCGTGAAGATGCTGGTACTATTTTATCGGCGAAAAGCTTTGAATAAATATATTTATTAAAAGTATTCTTATTTTTGAAATATTTTAAATTTATTATATATATATATATATATATATTTGAAGTAATACCTTACAATATGTTATAATACATTTCCAAAGCTTGAATTTCGAATTATGGTTTTTTCAACTCATCTAATAACATAGAAACGATAATATTTATTTTCCTATTGTTATTAATTTTTATTTAGAAATTTACTATCATAGTTATACTCCTGAAAAAAAATTCAACTCATCAATTTTATTTTTAAAATTTAAGAGCTAGTCGTATTTTTGTTCTAACTTTTGCTACTAAGTATAAAACATTTCTTTACTATTACTAGCGCTCTATATGTTCCGCTCTGGCTCGCCCGCTAGTTAGCCAGGCTGCGTGCTACAACTCTTGCCCTCCTCTCGCCGTGTCTTCAGACTGCACGGTCTGACTCTACGCCCAACATTAGCAAAACCTTCACAGCTGTATGTTTAAAATTTCCCTTTTGTAGGCGTCGATCTTTATGTATATGATTTGTACACAAGATGAACAACTCCTACTAACCTCCTACACTTACCGTACATTTGTTCTACAAAATCCGGAAAAATGCATGAATTTTCTCGCATGCTATTTGAAAAAAATTGATGATCTTAAAAGAGGTGAAACAATTTTTTCCCAATTTAATTAATATTGCTCATTAGCACCACCCAAAAGTTTTTAATGTTTTATTTTACTCACTACAAGGGTCATGATAATGGCATACGACGGTAACAACAGTTACAATTATATATATATATATATATATATATATATATATATATATATATATATATATAAAGAACTGAATTGTTTAATATTACTGTTGATGTTGGTACTGTTAGCCAACGAAAAGCTTTGAATTGTAAATTCAATTATAATTCTTGTATTTGTATTTTGACTATTTCTTTAATAATACACAAGAATACATATTGCGATATATATATATATGTATATATATATATATATATATATATATATATATATATATATATATATATATATATAACTTGCTTGATTAACAACAGTAGCTACACAATGAACTTAACAATTGTCAGTGAGAGACTGACAAGTAGTGCCTTTAGACGGATTAGAATTACAAGATAACCAATGTTTGCAGAAAAGCATTAATTCTTCCCCTCCTAACCCCCGCTTTTATCACTCGCTCGGAGGTCAAAGCGGAGCTTATAGTGCGCCAGTAATACACCTGTTTTATTGCACTTCCACGAAACCTATACCATATTCCCTTTTAACGGAAAACAACAATCTTCACCACAGTTGACAGAAAGCCTTCTTCATGTTGATCTCGGTACCATGGAGTTGTTATGCCTTTTCCTTACTCCTGCTTAATTCCAACTATCCTCGCATAGTTTTCTTCTTACAAAGGAATAAAGAGTGACCCTTAGCCATTGTGTCGTAATACCAAACCCATCAGTGTTGCCACCATCGCGGCAAAGTCTGACTAATCACATGTTTAGAAGTCCAGGTGTTGCGTAATCTCAGAGCAATGATAAACACTAGATTTTCCTTTCTTGCCGTCACCTGACTAAGTCTGTATTCATTTCACATAGGTCCTGGTGTCTGTTAGGATACAACTAACTTGAGGTGATAGGGAGGCACAAGTGTGGCTCGACGGGAGTAGAAAAGAGATAAATTAGAGGGAATGGTCAGATACAAAACATCGGATCACTTAACAGTTTTAATAGTGCTGAATCCAATGAAGTTATCGAATGTCAAGGGGAATTCACGTTTGTGACTCTACGAGAGTAGCAAAGGGGTGAATTGGGGTAAAAACGTCAGATGGGAAAAACACTAGAAAATGAACAGTCCAAGAAAATAGAGATTTGTAAGAGATCTGAGTCTAATGCAGTCATCGAGCATTAACGGGGATGTACAGGGGTGGTTTTATGGGGGTACCAAAGGGATAAAATGCTAGAAAAAATCTCTAGAAAATTCAAACGCTGGGTTTAAGAGTATTGTGTCCGGGTAAATATGTCTAAATACAACAAAATTTATAGAACATTATCACTCAAGGATGTGTAAGATTACTGAGCCTAATGCTGTCATCGAAAGCCAACGTGTATCATGCCTGTTACTCCACGGAATTAGTAAAGACGTAGTCTAAATTAAGGGTAAAAAAGTGAGATGCCAAAAAAGCTAGAAAATCTTCACTTAGGGTGTTTTTGAGGGTGCTGAGTACAATTCCGTCATAAAAATCGAATGAGGATAAATGTGTGTGGATCTACATGAGTAGAAAATGGGAGAATTCGGTTAGGAAGATTAAATGCTAAAAGCATCGCTAATAAATGATCACTTGTGGATTTGTAAGAGTGCTGAGCTCAATGCTGTCGTCGAAAATCAATGGGGATGCACATATGAGGCTCTATGGGAGTACTAAGTGAGTGAATTGATGTAAAAATTAGATGACAAAAGAATCACTAGTTCATGAGAGTGCTGAGTCCAATGACGTCATATAAAGTCAACGGAGATACCAGGGTCTGGTTCCACGGAGTACAAAATGGTGATATTGGGTTAAAATAGGTAGATTACAGAAAAGTCTGATTAATCAGTACCTCTGACCGCTGCAAAAGATGTTAGAACCTTAGAAGAAAATCACTATGTTTGACGAATAATCGGATTTTGCAGTATTTTGCAATGTTGGTGATCAGGCACTTGATTCTCAAACAAAGATCCAGCTGACAACCTGCGTAATATTTTTTTCCTGGCCATTGGGGAAAGAAACAACTATTACTGATACACTTGATTGCCTTAAAATCTTTGGCGTCATAGTACTATTATAGATATTGGTGATGAACTGGTGCCATTGTCCGCACTGGATGTAAGCAGGTGGTAAAGTGATAAATTCTGCTCTTATTAGTAATTATCCTTCTGCTCTCGGAGGCATATGACTCAGTGTCATGTATTTATTTGAAATAGTCCTGGGGTATCAATATCCAAGCAATATGTACAAACAGTGTGCGTTTATATCCGCGTCGCTGTTTCGGAATATCTGTCAAAGGAACGGGGAATCATCTTTGTTAGAAATGTCAACAGCGTCGGTGCGGTCGTCTTTCTCTGTCCAGGAGTGATGTCCCTGGACAATGTACCAGGTGTAGATCTGTCAGTTGGATCTGGTTCTTGTAGTCCGGCTCACCACTTTTGTTTTAATCGATATTCTTAAAAATACTTAACGAAACGCGCTCCTTGTCGGGTGTTTCTCTATTACGGTTTGTGCTGTGGTTTTCTGTTGTTTCTGTTTCCCGTTTCTGTGGAATTATTGCTGTTTAGATAAGTCTGGTTGCACTCTTCAATATTGCTGTCGTTTGAGTCTTCAGTACTATTATGACGAGTAATCGTAAGTACGTTGTATTCTAGCCTATTACCCTTGTTCATATCTTCTATTTCCGTCTTTTAATTTTGAAATACTTTCAAAATACTCGGCTTCTACGATTTCAGAATCACTTAATAATAACATTTTATTATTATTATTTTACAATTTATTAAGACATACAACTAACATTTTTGTAAAGTGTGAGAAAGGTGTTAAGTATTTATATTATATATATATAGCAGGGTCATGTTTGAGTCATACGTGACCTCTATAACCATTAGAACTAACATTGTAATCAGTTGATTTTATTGAAAACGCTATCAGACACGAGTAAAACAAAAAAATAAATTACGCATTACAATGATCCCACTGCAAGCGGCCAACCTTGTACGGGGAACCAAGGGCATTGAACACGAATCTCTGCTCTGCTTACTTCTCGCCACCCTAGGCGGAGCTGCAGACGAACTACAGGTTCGTGTAGGACATTTCCTACGGGTAGGAAATTTGAAAAGTGCGGCATGTTATGTAGCTACTACAAAAGTGAAATTTTGTCGACTTGTGCTTTTTTCATTTTAGTAGTACAAATCAACGCTTCTGCAAAAATTCGAAAAAGTGCTAATTTAAGCATTCTATTAGTGGAAGTATTATTTATTTATGTAGAGTAAATACGCTTTTTAAGCATCGTATATCAATTCTCTGAAGTTGAAAATCATGGGTGAAATGTGTTTACCCTAAAGACACATTTGCAATGCATAAAACATTTGTTTACTGCTTATGATATATTTTATTGATACACTGTGAATTTTCCTCCCTTTAAACACCATTATCTGAAATCAATATAAACGTTTTTTCTTAGCAGCTTTTATGCTTTTAATTGTGTATTTATAAATAAATAGTAATATCGTTTTTACTATATGATAACAACTACTTATTTTATTTTTTGTTAATCTTCAAACCCTAAAAACTCATGAAATAATTTTAAAAAATATTTCTTAGCAGGTTTGACAGCATCAATTGATCAGAACCTTTTGACATGAAGTATTTTATTTATTAATTTTCAACCTCTCAAACCCCAAACCTACCCTTTATAAATAAATTGATTAAAATTTTTAAACATTTTACTAATGTAGTTGTAGCCCACAAAAATAAAATTTATTAATTTTGTAATTTATATATATATATATATATATATATATATATATATATAAAATACGTTTTCTTGTTTAATAATTTAAAACAACATAGGTTATTCAAATACAAGAATATTTATTAATTTATATCCAAAGCTTTTCGTTTTGCAAACAGTACCAATATCATCAGGAATGAAAATTACAATAATCATGAAAAAATTAATAAATATTCTTGTATTTGAATAACCTATGTTGTTTTAAATATATATATATATATATATATATATATATATATATATATATATATATACACATACATACGTTCATACATACATAAATATATATATATATATATATATATATATATATATATATGCACACATACATAAATAAATAAATATATATACTTATATATATATATATATATATATATATATATATATATATTTATATATAGACACTCTATATTGTGTGTAGTGTATATATATATATATATATATATATATATAATACACACACACACAGACACACATTCATATATAGTACGTGAGCAATTAACTACGTAAATACAAGTAGAATTTATAAGTAACATGATATTGCACATATAAAATTTCTGTTTAAAAATAAAATTGCTTTAATTACCAACGCCGTTTTTTTATGATATCGGTTTCATTCAAAAACGATTTTGAAAAATATTTAAAAGGATTTTTAATCAGATCATTTGTATTCCTTTGTTTAAAGCCATTAAATCTTAAGGTTAAAGGACTAGGGTCAAATGATCATCGCAATAAAATTTACATTTCTAGCGTCAATATCGGGGGTTGCTTTTATTCTACTGAAATAATAAAAGATTAGGTAAATGTTTGATAAAAAAAATTAGTTTAATTTTGATATAAATCATTTTTTTACGTATATTTAGTAGTTTTAGACATATTTAAAATATGTTATTATTCTTGATATTTTAAAAAATACGACTTTTTAAATCGTACATTTTCAAAAAATTTGAATTCAAAATGGGTCAAATTTGTAGAACTTATTACACAGACAAAAGTAAATTAAATATTGTAGGGATTTTAATAAATTTGTTTCTGGTGAAAATGTCGTCGATTTTATTTCTTACTTTTTTCCAAGAAAATCGAGAATCCTACAAGTTTTTCATTATAACTAGCTAGTTTAATACTATAGACTCCGTGTGGAGAGCAATCGAAACGTCTTTTTAAGTACTTTGAAATATTTTCATAGGTATTTTTGAAAAAGTTATCGGTTTCCCATTAATTATCTTCGAATACTTATCCAATGAGTATTAGTACAAAAAAAAAAAAAAAATGATCCCCTGATTTACCAAGTCACCTTGGATTCAACTTACGATTTTTATTTAAAATCCAATATTTTTTTTTATTAGCTTCAACTTTGATAACTACAATATTTCTTGAACAATTCATAGTTTAGTAGTTATTGAGTAGTAGTAGTTATGGAGTGGTTTTGCAGACAAACATATTAAGGAAAGCATGTTTATTAAACATAGAATTTATTATTCATGGCTTCAGAAGCCACACTGAATATATTCAAATAGATTTAGCGAGGTAGACACAAACCAGATACTTCACGAGTGATACGCCATCAGTTACAAATTGTTACAGAAATGCTCTAAAAAGCTACGAAATTGTAACGTATATTCTGAAACCTAAAGAGAAGTGGTTATTTATCTTTTATACTTCGGGTAATATTGCGTTTATCTTTAGAACGAATTTCAAATCCAACTTCCTAAATATTCTACAATAACGTATATATTACCGTATTAACCATGTGATAGTGTAATCTATCACTCTTGAGGTTATACCATCCCTCAATCACCCTTATTTAAGTTGTACCTTTCCTCCTGACTTATATTGTATCTGTACCTTCCCTCACTTAACCTCTTTATAGTTGTACCTTCTCACACTTACGCTTATGTAGCTGTACCTTCTTACACTTAAACTAAACGTAGGCGTAGCTTTCCTTAAGTATTCCTATTCTAGCAGTACTTTATCTCCCTTAATCTTACTGAAGCTGAAACTCCCATGACTCGCCCTTATTGTAGCTAGATCTTCCCATACTTACTGTTATAGCAGCTGTAATTTCTTTTCGGCTGTAATTTTCCTCACCCACCTTTTATTGTATTTGTACCCCATTTTACTTGCTCATTTTAAGTTGTAAATTCCCCCCTGACTTTTATTGTATCTATACCTTTTCTCACTTACCTTCTTTGTAGCTGCACCTTTCCTCACTTACTCTCTTTGTAGCTGTATCTTCCTTCACTTACCCTATTTGTAGCTGTACCTACCCTCACTTACCCTATTTGTAGCTGTACCTACCCTCACTTATCCTATTTGTAGTTGTACCTACCCTCACTTACCCTATTTGTAGCTGTACCTTCCCTCACTTACTCTCTTTGAAGCTGTACTTTCCCTCGCTTACCCTATTTGTAACTGTACCTTCTCTCACTTACCCTATTTGTAGCTGTACCGACATTCACTTACCCTATTTGTAGCTGTACCTCCCTTCACTTACCCTATTTGTAGCTGTACCTACCCTCACTTACCCTATTTGTAGCTGTGCCTACCCTCACTTATCCTATTTGTAGCTGTACCTACCCTCACTTACCCTATTTGTAGCTGTACCTTCCCTCACTTATTCTCTTTGTAGCTGTACCTTCCCTCGCTTACCCTATTTGTAACTGTACCTTCTCTCACTTACCCTATTTGTAGCTGTACCGACCCTCACTTACCCTATTTGTAGCTGTACCTTCCCTCACTTACCCTATTTGTAGCTGCACCTACCCTCACTTACCCTATTTGTAGCTGTACCTTCTCTCACCTACGTTATTTGTAGCTGTACCTTCCCTCACTTACCCTATTTGTAGCTGTACCTACCCTCACTTACCCTATTTGTAGCTGTACCTTCTCTCACCTACCCTATTTGTAGCTGTACCTTCCCTCACTTACTCTCTTTGTAGCTATACCTACCCTCACTTACCCTATTTGTAGCTGTACCTACCCTCACTTACCCTATTTGTAGCTGTACCTTCCCTCACTTACTCTCTTTCTAGCTGTACCTTCTCTCACCTACCCTATTTGTAGCTGTACCGACCCTCACTTACCCTATTTGTAGCTGTACCTTCCCTCACTTACTCTCTTTGAAGCTGTACCTTCCCTCTCTTACCCTATTTGTAACTGTACCTTCTCTCACTTACCCTATTTGTAGCTGTACCGACCCTCACTTACCCTATTTGTAGCTGTACCTCCCTTCACTTACCCTATTTGTAGCTGTACCTACCCTCACTTACCCTATTTGTAGCTGTACCTACCCTCACTTATCCTATTTATAGCTGTACCTACCCTCACTTACCCTATTTGTAGCTGTAACTACCCTCACCTACGTTATTTGTAGCTGTACCTTCCCTCGCTTACCCTATTTGTAACTGTACCTTCTCTCACTTACCCTATTTGTAGCTGTACCGACCCTCACTTACCCTATTTGTAGCTGTACCTTCCCTCACTTACCCTATTTGTAGCTGCACCTACCCTCACTTACCCTATTTGTAGCTGTAACTACCCTCACCTACGTTATTTGTAGCTGTACCTTCCCTCACTTACCCTATTTGTAGCTGTACCTACCCTCACTTACCCTATTTGTAGCTGTACCTTCTCACACCTACCCTATTTGTAGCTGTACCTTCCCTCACTTACTCTCTTTGTAGCTATACCTACCCTCACTTACCCTATTTGTAGCTGTACCTACCCTCACTTACCCTATTTGTAGCTGTATCTTCCTTCACTTACTCTCTTTCTAGCTGTACCTTCTCTCACCTACCCTATTTGTAGCTGTACCGACCCTCACTTACCCTATTTGTAACTGTACCTTCCCTCACTTGCCCTATTTGTAGCTGTACCTACCCTCACTTACCCTATTTGTAGCTGTACCTACCCTCTCCTACCCTATTTGTAGCTGTACCTTCCCTCACTTACTCTCTTTTTAGCTGTTCCTTACCTCACTTACCCTATTTGTAGCTGCACCTTCCCTCACTTACTCTCTTTGTAGCTGTACCTTTTCTCACTTACTGTCTTTGTAGCTGTATCTTCCCTCACTTACCCTATTTGTAGCTGTACCTTCCCCTACTTACCCCATTTGTAGCTGTACCTACCCTCACTTACCATATTTGTAGCTGTACCATCCCTCACTTAAACTTATTGTAGCTGTATCTCTCTTCGCTTATTTTTTATGCTGTTCGTTCTCTTCCTTACCATGATTGTATCTGTACCTTACCACACTTACCCTATTTGTAGCTGTACCTACCCTTACTTACCATGATTGTAGCTGTACCTTTGTTATAGTTTGTATGCTTCCGTCGGACTTGTTGTTTTATAAGTGGAACAATTTCAGAACATATTGGGGGAGCAAGCAGGATATATATTCTGCAAGAGTACGAACCAGCTCTCACATAACACTGAACCTTTATAGCTTCCTTCCACTTTGCTGCAATTATATATGTTCTTTGTGATTATAAATAACAACTAATTAAACACAATAAAAAACCCTTTAACCTAAACTATCTTAAATTCATTTAATAACATAAAGGTAACATTTTAAGAACATCTTTATTACTAGATAACCATTCTTGAATGTGTTTTCAACAACAACAAAATTTGTATTCCTAAAACATGACTGAATGACTTCACTTGAAGCAAGAAATCAGGTTAAAAGCAAGTGTTTCACTTTATACTAGACAGGAAAGCTGAATAAGCGTTGAACGGAAATGTTGAATAGAAATGAAAATAAGACTGAATTTAAACAACAATTCTAACGGAAACAATTGCCTTTCAATATTTCGCTTGATGATGAGGGGAAGAAAGCAGAAAAGCAATATTTATTGAACTTGCGTAAAGTTTGCTAATCTTACATTTGGTTCCAAGAGTTAATCTTTTTATTATATAAATATCAAGAAATATTACTTTCTTGAGGTAAACCGTGTTTTAATATCAATCTCCTCACACACAACAAGAAGAAAGATTGAGTTTTTTGACCAGTATATGCGATTGGCGTGTAATTTCAGTAATACGTACAAGTTGACCGAAAAATCCAGTCATTTTAAACTTAGCATTACTCATTTATTACGTTTTATATTTGAACTTATATATTACATTAAAATATTTATCTACAATTGCCATTTACGCCCCAAAGAGAAAAATCACAACAGCTCAAATCTGGCGTCCTTGGAAGCCACTGGATATCACAGGCTAAATGAGCCTTCCTGGAACATGCAACGCACCACGGCCATTGCATCGCGAGAAGTTTGTGCAGTGATGCTGGAAATAAACATTGCTTTTTTTGAGTAAACAGAATGATTTAAATGAAAAGTGGCCTCATCACTTATGATGATTACTACACTTTCTTGTTCTTAATGGAACACTTACATACGAACAACAATCTCCTCCCGTAGGTTATAATTTCATTCTTTTAACATCTGAGTCACACTCATCTTGTATGGTTGAAATATTAGGTGTTTTTGCAAAATTTTTCGCACAAAAACGAGTTAGCCCTAATTTACTCGCGTTTTTTTGCCGACCGACTTGGGCTACGAATTAAACCTTGCCTAACCATTTCAATGTTTTTCGGCGTCCTTCAGCGATGAAAGATAACCATTAATCTAATGAACAACTCCCCGTAATATGCACTGAAATATCTACAGGGGACAAGCTTCTCGTTATTATTGGAAGGGTGAATATTATGGGCAATGTCTGAGTGAAGTGATGCGGGCGGGGGGAATGAAGCTATAGACAGGGAAATGTACAGCAACGTGGAACCTGGATAACTGCTGTAAATGTGGGGGGAAGAGCAATATATTTAGGTTACATTCCATCACCTTCCGCATGGTTGAAGAGCGACAATAAACTAGAAAAATGAGAGTAATTGGTTTCAGTAAAGAAGATAACATAGTAAAATACTTGCATACAGAACCTTGGTATGAACGTGCAATAATCACAAGGTAAAACATGTCTAGAATTTTATAACTATTAATTATAACGGTTAACCCAAGTTGGTCTAACATTACAAGTACGAGTACAAAACGTGTAAGGTTAACTTCCTGTTTGTTCAACGCTTCATATCACGTAAGTGGAGTTGATCTTATTTTTTCTATTTATTGACCACTCGTTCATTTCGCTAAACCGAGAGCATAGAAAGACAATTGTGGAATGAAACAATCACTAATACACTTGATTATATTAAAACCTTTGGACTCCATAGTACTGTTATCGATATTGTTGATGAGCTGCCAGCATTGTCCTTGACTGGAATATAACAGTAGGCAGTAAGTAGTAACACTTTCTAGTCAAAGATGCTTCATATCTACAAAGGCAAAAAGATTCCTACTTCTTACAAAACGTTCTCCTGTACAGACATAACGGAGAATATAGATATTCAAGTGACATTTGTATTCCAAAATCAGTTCTATAGAAGTCTCAGAGCGTTCATAATTAGAAACCTTTTCCTGTTCTAAACATCAGTGTCGCTGCGAAGGATGTTAGGAACATAGAAGTCAAGCACTGAGTGGAGAGTGGACGAATGATTAGGATTTGGAGTATTTTGTAATGCTACTGATCAGGTGGTTTACTCTCGATCCGAACATCCGGATGACAACCCGGGTAATATTTTATGTGATCCTACGATGGATGATAAAACTGAAAACGGTGATGTGGACCTTCTACTTCTCTACAATCGCATTTAATTGAAATTTTAAAAATTTGATAATATTTTTTAAGGTTTTCCAGATAGCAGTAAATTTAAATCATATTTTAAAAATGTTACCTCAAATTGTAAAACAAAATAATAAACAATTTCCCATGTATATAACACCAATAAAACATATCGATTTAGTTAATTTTAAACTAACTTTTAAATAAAAAAGCAATTATTTGTTAGTTGCTTCAATCCAATGTTAAATTAAAACATACTTACTTTATTTATTTATTATTTTATACGCAAAACATAAATTTACTAAGCAATTGTGTTGTAGATAAATCGAATAATAGTTTTATCAGATAAGCTAATAGATTTAGTAATCGATTAGTAGCCACTGATAGTATAGTTAAACAATTTCAATCAGGTGTTTAGAATCGCGCCCATCAACAATAACTACTACATCTGTGATTTATAATGAAATAATATCTTCAAACTGTAAACGTTTGATAACAAAAGGTCTTTACTATATAAATATTTATATTTTTTCAAATTAATTTTAGGGTTTTAGAAACTTATTTCGTTGTTTGTTTCTGAAAGTCCAGTAAATTTTTAATTTTTAATCATTTAAAATTTAAATTCCCATCAAATTGTAAATTTGTAGGTTAGAATTTGTAAATGTTTATACATTTTAAATAATTTGACTTTATTGACATTATGATTTATACTTATATTTTGAAAATATTGAGAATTTCAATTTTTTACTTAGCATTAATTCGTTTTTAGTTTCTACTAAATTATTTTAAATAATCTTGGTTTAGGTTTTCATCATTAAATTAGTGGTTTACTTCTAGTAGTAGCTTTACTATTTGTATATTTAGTTTTAATTTCCACGGTTTATTGTAGGTATAATTATTTGTTTTTGCTATGACAACCTCATTTGAGTATGCGCTCATGATAAAGCGAAAGTTCAGAGTTAATAAATCTAATGACGCAAGTTAAATAATGTTCTTCACTTATCCTTAGTGAGACTGTACCTTCCTATTTTTACCTTTACTGAGGCTGTACAATTCCACATTCCCCCTTATTAAGACTCCACCTTCCCTCACTCTTCCGCATTGTATCTGTACATTCCCTCACTTATTCCTACTAAGGATGTACCTTCCCGTACTTAGCTTTACTGAGGCTGTACAGTTCCACATTCCCCCTTATTAAGACTCCACCTTCCCTCACTCTTCCGCATTATATCTGTACATTCCCTCACTTATTCCTACTAAGGAGGTACATTCCCGTACTTAGCTTTACTGAGGTTGTACAATTCCACATTCCTCCTTATTAGGACTCCACCTTCCCTCACTCTTCGGCATTGTATCTGTACATTCCCTCACTTATTCCTACTAAGGATGTACCTTCCCGTACTTAGCATTACTGAGGTTGTACAATTCCACATTCCTCCTTATTAAGACTCCACCTTCCCTCACTCTTCGGCATTGTATCTGTACATTCCCTCACTTATTCCTACTAAGGATGTACCTTCCCGTACTTAGCTTTACTGAGGCTGTACAATTCCACATTCCCCCTTATTAAGACTCCACCTTCCCTCACTCTTCCGCATTGTATCTGTACATTCCATCCCTTATTCCTACTAAGGATGTACCTTCCCGTACTTTGCTTTACTGAGGCTGTACAATTCTACATTCCCCCTTATTAAGACTCCACCTTCCCTCACTCTTCCGCATTATATCTGTACATTCCCTCAATTTTTCCTACTAAGGATGTACCTTCCCGTACTTAGCTTTACTGAGGTTGTACAATTCCACATTCCTCCTTATTAAGACTCCACCTTCCCTCACTCTTCGGCATTGTATCTGTACATTCCCTCACTTATTCCTACTAAGGACGTACCTTCCTGTACTTAGCTTTACTGAGGTTGTACAATTCCACATTCCTCCTTATTAAGACTCCACCTTCCCTCACTCTTCGGCATTGTATCTGTACATTCCCTCACTTATTCCTACTAAGGACGTACCTTCCCGTACTTAGCTTTACTGAGGCTGTACAATTCCACATTCCTCCTTATTAAGACTCCACCTTCCCTCACTCTTCCGCATTGTATCTGTACATTCCCTCACTTATTCCTACTAAGAACGTACCTTCCCGTACTTAGCTTTACTGAGGCTGTACATTTCCACATTCCCCCTTATTAGGACTCCACCTTCCCTCACTCTTCCGCATTGTATCTGTACATTCCCTCACTTATTCCTACTAACGATGTACCTTCCCGTACTTAGCTTTACTGAGGCTGTACAATTCTACATTCCCCCTTATTAAGACTCCACCTTCCCTCACTCTTCCGCATTATATCTGTACATTCCTTCACTTTTTCCTACTAAGGATGTACATTCCCGTACTTAGCTTTACTGAGGTTGTACAATTCCACATTCCTCCTTATTAAGACTCCACCTTCCCTCACTCTTCGGCATTGTATCTGTACATTCCCTCACTTATTCCTACTAAGGACGTACCTTCCCGTACTTAGCTTTACTGAGGTTGTACAATTCCACATTCCTCCTTATTAAGACTCCACCTTCCCTCACTCTTCGGCATTGTATCTGTACATTCCCTCACTTATTCCTACTAAGGTAGTACCGTCCCGTACTTAGCTTTACTGAGGCTGTACAATTCAACATTCCTCCTTATTAAGACTCCACCTTCCCTCACTCTTCGGCATTGTATCTGTACATTCCCTCACTTATTCCTACTAAGAACGTACCTTCCCGTACTTAGCTTTACTGAGGCTGTACAATTCTACATTCCCCCTTATTAAGACTCCACCTTCACTCACTCTTCCGCATTGTATCTGTACATTCCCTCACTTATTCCTACTTAGGACGTACCTTCCCGTACTTAGCTTTACTGAGGCTGTACAATTCCACATTCCTCCTTATTAAGACTCCACCTTCCCTCACTCTTCGGCATTGTATCTGTACATTCCCTCACTTATTCCTACTAAGGACGTACCTTCCCATACTTAGCTTTACTGAGGTTGTACAATTCCACATTCCTCCTTATTAAGACTCCACCTTCCCTCACTCTTCGGCATTGTATCTGTACATTCCCTCACGTATTCCTACTAAGGACGTACCTTCCCGTACTTAGCTTTACTGAGGCTGTACAATTCCACATTCCTCCTTATTAAGACTCCACCTTCCCTCACTCTTCCGCATTGTATCTGTACATTCCCTCACTTATTCCTACTAAGGACGTACCTTCCCGTACTTAGCTTTACTGAGGCTGTACAATTCCACATTCCTCCTTATTAAGACTCCACCTTCCCTCACTCTTCGGCATTGTATCTGTACATTCCCTCACTTATTCCTCCTAAGGACGTACCTTCCCGTACTTAGCTTTACTGAGGCTGTACAATTCCACATTCCTCCTTATTAAGACTCCACCTTCCCTCACTCTTCCGCATTGTATCTGTACATTCCCTCACTTATTCCTACTAAGGACGTACCTTCCCGTACTTAGCTTCACTGAGGCTGTACAATTCCACATTCCTCCTTATTAAGACTCCACCTTCCCTCACTCTTCGGCATTGTATCTGTACATTCCCTCACTTATTCCTACTAAGGATGTACCTTCCCGTACTTAGCTTTACTGAGGCTGTACAATTCTACATTCCCCCTTATTAAGACTCCACCTTCCCTCACTCTTCGGCATTGTATCTGTACATTCCCTCACTTATTCCTACTAAGGACGTACCTTCCCATACTTAGCTTTACTGAGGTTGTACAATTCCACATTCCTCCATATTAAGACTCCACCTTCCCTCACTCTTCGGCATTGTATCTGTACATTCCCTCACTTATTCCTACTAAGGACGTACCTTCCCGTACTTAGCTTTACTGAGGCTGTACAATTCCACATTCCTCCTTATTAAGACTCCACCTTCTCTCACTCTTCCGCATTGTATCTGTACATTCCCTCACTTATTCCTACTAAGGACGTACCTTCCCGTACTTAGCTTTACTGAGGCTGTACAATTCCACATTCCTCCTTATTAAGACTCCACCTTCCCTCACTCTTCCGCATTGTATCTGTACATTCCCTCACTTACTCCTACTAAGGACGTACCTTCCCGTACTTAGCTTCACTGAGGCTGTACAATTCCACATTCCTCCTTATTAAGACTCCACCTTCCCTCACTCTTCGGCATTGTATCTGTACATTCCCTCACTTATTCCTACTAAGGATGTACCTTCCCGTACTTAGCTTTACTGAGGCTGTACAATTCTACATTCCCCCTTATTAAGACTCCACCTTCCCTCACTCTTCCGCATTATATCTGTACATTCCCTCACTTTTTCCTACTAAGGATGTACATTCCCGTACTAAGCTTTACTGAGGTTGTACAATTCCACATTCCTCCTTATTAAGACTCCACCTTCCCTCACTCTTCGGCATTGTATCTGTACATTCCCTCACTTATTCCTACTAAGGACGTACCTTCCCGTACTTAGCTTTACTGAGGTTGTACAATTCCACATTCCTCCTTATTAAGACTCCACCTTCCCTCACTCTTCGGCATTGTATCTGTACATTCCCTCACTTATTCCTACTAAGGTAGTACTTTCCCGTACTTAGCTTTACTGAGGCTGTACAAATTCCACATTCCTCCTTATTAAGACTCCACCTTCCCTCACTCTTCGGCATTGTATCTGTACATTCCCTCACTTATTCCTACTAAGGACGTACCTTCCCGTACTTAGCTTTACTGAGGCTGTACAATTCTACATTCCCCCTTATTAAGACTCCACCTTCCCTCACTCTTCCGCATTGTATCTGTACATTCCCTCACTTATTCCTACTTAGGACGTACCTTCCCGTACTTAGCTTTACTGAGGCTGTACAATTCCACATTCCTCCTTATTAAGACTCCACCTTCCCTCACTCTTCGGCATTGTATCTGTACATTCCCTCACTTATTCCTACTAAGGACGTACCTTCCCATACTTAGCTTTACTGAGGTTGTACAATTCCACATTCCTCCTTATTAAGACTCCACCTTCCCTCACTCTTCGGCATTGTATCTGTACATTCCCTCACTTATTCCTACTAAGGACGTACCTTCCCGTACTTAGCTTTACTGAGGCTGTACAATTCCACATTCCTCCTTATTAAGACTCCACCTTCCCTCACTCTTCGGCATTGTATCTGTACATTCCCTCACTTATTCCTACTAAGGACGTACCTTCCCGTACTTAGCTTTACTGAGGCTGTACAATTCCACATTCCTCCTTATTAAGACTCCACCTTCCCTCACTCTTCCGCATTGTATCTGTACATTCCCTCACTTATTCCTACTAAGGACGTACCTTCCCGTACTTAGCTTTACTGAGGCTGTACAATTCCACATTCCTCCTTATTAAGACTCCACCTTCCCTCACTCTTCGGCATTGTATCTGTACATTCCCTCACTTATTCCTACTAAGGACGTACCTTCCCGTAATTAACTTTACTGAGGCTGTACAATTCCACATTCCTCCTTATTAAGACTCCACCTTCCCTCACTCTTCGGCATTGTATCTGTACATTCCCTCACTTATTCCTACTAAGGACGTACCTTCCCGTACTTAGCTTTACTGAGGCTGTACAATTCCACATTCCTCCTTATTAAGACTCCACCTTCCCTCACTCTTCGGCATTGTATCTGTACATTCCCTCACTTATTCCTACTAAGGACGTACCTTCCCGTACTTAGCTTTACTGAGGCTGTACAATTCCACATTCCTCCTTATTATGACTCCACCTTCCCTCACTCTTCCGCATTGTATCTGTACATTCCCTCACTTATTCCTACTACGGACGTACCTTCCCGTACTTAGCTTTACTGAGGCTGTACAGTTTCACGTTCGTTGTTTTTAAGACTGTTCCTTACCTCACTCTACTCTTTTTGCAGCAGTACCTCCCCTCACTTACCCTTCTCTTTCAGCTAAACCTTTCTTTACTTAACCTCTTTGTAGCTGGGTCTCCCCTCACTAACCTGATTGAGGTTGTACATTTCTTCACGTACTCTTAATAAGGCTATACATTTCCTTAAATACCCATAAATTAGGCTGTACCTTCCTCTACATATCTCTATATTGGTGATAGATTCCCTCAATTACCCATTATCTAGGCCTTACCTCTTCTTACAGATCCATAATTAAGTTGTACCTTCCCTCATTCACCTAATGAAGAGTGTGTCTTCCCTTATTTTCCCTAATGCAGCTGTATCTTTCCTCACTTACAGTTATTGAGGCTATACCCTCCCTCTCTTACACTTTTTGTATCTGTATCTGATTTCGCATCACTCTGAACCAGTTTAACTCCCTTTTATTCCCTGTAATGGAGAGAGTATTTATTTATTATGTAATTATGGATAAGAAATGATTAAATACAATAAATCATTTTGTCCTGAGTGTTTATAAATTCATTTATTAACAATAATATAAGAAACAAATAAAAACATACACAAAACTCACAAATTATTCATTTATTTACTCATACGCGTTTCAATTACCAAGTCATCATCATCAGTGAGTGTTACTACTACAAAATCTAACTTACAACTAGAGTGAAAGTAAGGTGACACTTCCGTATTTATACAGTAGGCGTTGCCACGCCCACTTGTCAAAACAACAGTTACTAACCCTACTTTAAACATGGCACAAAAAATAGAAATCTTGTACCTAACTCAATAATTACAATAAAATTTGTTACATACAACATAATTACATATAAAAAAACAGACAATTAATATTACACATAATTATTATGTCAAAATATTTAACCTAAAAGTTACAATAAATTTTATTTTATTAGTTTTTTCCCCTTTTGTTACGCTAATTGCAATAATATAGAATTTGGAATAGGGCCTGACTCGTTGTTTACAATATTATTTTTATTCCTATTAATATACAAAGTTTCCCATGCATCCAATTCACTGCACTTAACAACGTTTTTTTTAACAAGGTTACATCGTCTACTTTAAATTCGTGCTCTTCCTCTAAATGCAATGCTTCGCCATCGCAGATTTTTCTAGTCTATTGTATTTAATGTGGGAAAAATGTTCTTTAGCCCTAGTTTTAATATTTTTTTTTGTTTGGCCTATATATTTCAGACGCACTCGCTACATTTCAGGCAGTAGATTCCTGACTTTTCTTCATTTGGTATGGCTACTTTATGGTTCCCTAACAACTTCTTTAGGTTATTTGCAGTGGCAATTGTAACATTCAAATTACTATATTTTTCTAGAGATTTTCTAATTTTATTAGACAGCAGGGGTCAGTGTGTTATTTTTACCCATTTTTTCCCTTTTAAATCCATTAATAACGTGCTTCTCTGATTTTTTATTGTCTTACTTTTCATCTTTTTGTGAATTTCATCTATAAACACATTACTATATCCATTGAACCTTGCTACGCTATAAATACGGAAGTGTAATCTTACTTTCACCCTAGTTGTAAGTTAGAGTTTGTAGTAGTAACACTCACTGATGATGATGCCTTGGTCATTGAAACGCGTATGAGTAAATAAATGAATAATTTGTGAGTTTTGTGTATGTTTTTATTTGTTTTTAACATAACCTCACAAGCTAAGCTCAGAGAATATTTGTTTAATAATATAAGACTTTCACAACATCTGTATTGCCAGTGACCCACCTTAATGAACGTTTCAAGTCTCATGAGATGGGCCGCATCTCAATACTTGAATTCAAGTGTCAGCCCAGGTTTAAGAGCAAATGTTTCATGTCATATTCCATCTTCCTCCAACACAAAGACAGTGTTCGAAACAAAAAAATTGTTAAAGCCCTGCATAGCATTACTTAAAGTAAAGTATCTCCACGGGTTGATGGATAAGTGCTTCATGTTTAATTGAACAAGAAACCTGAATAGATGTTGAAGGTTGTAGTTGAATAAAAAAGAAAATAATACGGAAAATGAACCTGAATGGAACTAACAATTCTAGCGGAGATGGAAGGAAGCAGACAAATAAAGTTTATTGTTCATACATTTTGTTCAGTCGTTGGCTTTAGAAAAAATGTGAGTAATTAGTTTCAGACAAGAACATGAGACGATTCTATAACTGTTTACAGCACCTCGGTATGTACAAATGTCGTACACGAGGTAAAAGGTTTCTAGAATTTTATAGCGGCTCATTAGTCGGTTAACCCAAGTTGGTCGTATATTAAAATAATAGAATCACCACATGATGTATTTATAGTGGACTACATACTAGATGCTGCGCTTGTCGGAATAAATAATTGTAGCCAAGCGCCATCCAATATTCCTCCACGTAAATGCATAAACGTCTCTGGCTAAAAAAGTATAAAACTTTATAGACGAACTTATGATAGTGCTTTCAACATGTCGCACTGTGTGGCGCAACGCTAACATACATTTAACGGTTTATTAGAAAGGCCGTCAAAATAAAATAATGAAAATTTCATTAAAAGTAATAATTATTAGTTACAAATTGTAATACAATAAAATTATAAATGCAATCCAGTTGGTCATAGTGTTCACCTTCATCAGGATCTATTCAAGTCCGTTATCAGCTGACTGAAGTCCTGAAACGTCTCTATACCTTCTATAGTAACAGGTTGTTTCACCGTTTAATATTAACAGGAGACCATGAAAGAAACAATGCTGGAACATAGCGTAAGTTGTACACTTGATAGAAATATATTGACATTATATAATATTTTATTATATATAATACATAGGTCTATTTAATTTAACTTTTATTGAACTTAGTCAATTAGTTAGAATCAGTACAGACTCAAAATGGAAATCACGGCGCAGAATAGGCAATTTAATATCACTGAAAGACTAGGAGGGGTAGCAAATGAGAAGAAAGTGAAATGTTTTTTTTAATTCGAAAATATAAGGATTTTCCCAAATGTCAACTTAAGGTAGTCAGACATTTCTGAACCAAAACTATTCCTCCAAGCAAGAAAATCATATGCAATAGAACAATTCTCAGGGAATACATAGGAACAGCTTTGACCACAATATGTGACTTATTGCCTTGTGTTAGTTATGGAAAAAGCCTTGAAATATTAAGGATTTATACCCCACACTTACATTATACTATAAAAGAGGGATAAACTAAAATATCCTTTACAATAAGTATGGATATTCAAAGGGGACGATGTTCTCCTTCTCTGACATTGTCAGTATCATTTACTAATTTCATTACTTGAGCATAATTGATTACTAAAAGTTACGACTTCTAAAATATCATACAAAATTGAGATTTTCAACTTTTCAATACCCATGTAGGCCGTAAGACAATACGGTCTTAATCTTCGGATTTAACAAAATCAACAGCGTTAGACAGAAACCGTGAAAAATCAATGAATATGCAATAAAACTACGAAATTAACAGAACCTATTGTTTCACTTTAGTAAAGTAGTATCATATTATGTTTTTTGAATCCTGTTATTTGCCTTTCCTAAAGTTACAATATGTTCCTATGTTGACGAGTTTCAAAGTGACTCCATTTTCAAAACTTAAATCGTACTCTCGAACTTAAAAGTAAGTTGGATTTAAGTTTTGAAAATGGAGTCACTCCTAAACGCGTCAACAGAAGAAAATATTGTAATGTTAGGGAAGGCAGAAAACTGTACGCAAATATATACTAATATTCCCAACTGAAATGAAGATGAGTGTATTAGGAGCTCATTACAACAATTGGTCTGAAGATCCAGAAAGCTACAGCAGTAAGGTAAAATGCTTGTGAAATTATTGAATTTTTAATTCTATATACATTGGTTGCTGGATATCTGACCAAAAATATCCAACAGCTGTCATAATGGCATCTCTGTTAGATGCACTCTGCAACTAATTTCATGAAAATATTACAAACATCCAAAATGTTTGTTAAACAATTTAAAAACACAAATAGATATTAATTTAATTGAACAAAAACTATAAAAATATGTGTGAGCACATCAGGTACCATGTAATGGAACCCTAGATACAATCTAGGGTAATGGATTAAATATGTAATTTAATAAAAGAGAAAAAGAGTTCATTTATTTCTCATCTGTGCGCCCTTAGAACAGCCGACACACAGTCTCATCCCTTGAGGCGAAAACATTTACTATGCACATTTCTTACGTCTGCAGGTTTATGTATATTTCAATATTGCAAATCAATTTCAGTTGTTCCTTTAACTGACAAACATTCTTTATGCAAACTTCGGTATGTAGGCACGACAAAGTACAAACATTTAGTATTGATTAATCTAAATAATATGATTAAATCAAGGAAACGTGAATAAGTAATCAAGTTATATTGAGTATGATGTTATCATACCTAGCTTCAGTAACTTACCAGTAGTTACCGGTTTTAAAACCTCCTCCATCTCTCAGAACTTTGAACATAAAGTTTCAGTCAGTCACTCAGGGAAGGTGGGGCTTTATCTCAATCTCGAGCTTATATAGTCAACTAGTCACTGACGTCACAGCCGCGCCTAGCTACGTCCACTTGTCTTACGTTTTTTATTTTAATGTAATTTATGAAATTATTTTTAGGTTGTTTGGTAAAATTGATTAAAATTCTACCTGTAAAAGCAAGTAGAAATTAACTTTGAAAGGCAAATTAAAGGGGATAGAGATATAGGAAAAATTTTATCACTTACATGGCTATGTAGAATGTTGCCATAAATAAGTTGTTTGTTTAGAGATTTTAACTAGTTGAACATAATGTAAAGGTTAGGGAGCTGTCGGAGTGTATTGGAGAGTAAAGCTCTGCTAGAAACAAAGGGGTTAAGACGAAAATTTGTAGAATGTAACAAATAACTTTTAAGTAAAAATTTAAGTAAATATAAACAAACATTGACAATTAAATTTTCAAGGTTACATAACCGGGGATATTGAAATAAAATTAGGACAAGCAGTCAAAGGTTTTAAATAGTCACTTAAGGGAAAAGAGATATTTAATTTGAAGATAATAACAAAAACTTCAGGTGTGAAAGGGTTATATTTTAACAGACAAGATTGAGTGTTAAATTGAGCAAAGTTCTACGCTTCTTTACATCCGATAGTAAGTAAACTAAAATTGTAAAATCTTAATTAAATTTTTAATTTAAAATAGAATAAACAAATAGTATGGTTTCTTAACATTAGTGAGAAACAACATAAAAGGTAATTTAAGTTCAAATAAGATGCATACTGTGCTATGCAAATTTAAATTCATAAATTTTAAAATTAAAAAATAAATATTTTTTAACTAACTTGCAAACAAACTGAGTATTCTTTTAAACAAGTTTCTTACACTCTCCTACAAGCGATATGGTCATTTCGCCGATTAGATGTCTTTCAAATGAACTCCTTCCCCGGGATGACTCACCCGTTAAGGGTAAAATCCTCAGCAAGTTAGGTTTTTTCTTTTATAAGTCCAGTGACTGGTTCTCTGGCAGATTTTGGCGAGCACTGCACAGCGTTCGTGGCTTTGGCTGTTCAACATAACACGCTCCGGGTACAACGTAAATTATGTTTAAAGGACATACCAAGCTACAGCATTGACGTAATACATCTTTAAATTCATAACAATTTGTATACGATAGCCTAAGACTTTGTAAAGCCATACGAATTCATAAAAATGTTTAAAGAAAAGTTTTTTCACAAGCCATTCGTATGTAAATGTTTTTTTGATTTCACGTTTATCTACATTTTTAATTTATCTCACATTTACACCATAACTCTCTATAAACACTTTTTCAGCAAAGCCTTGTGGTGGTACGGCTATACAGGAAGCTAGCGTAATACTTTAATTTCTAAGGCAATGCCGGAATATATTTATGAAAATGCAAAATGAATTCACTCTTTCAGTTATTTAATTAACTCGAGAATGTATCAGTTATAAGAGTTTCATTTCCGTATTCAGGGGGGCGGACTGTGAATGCGCCTTCACAGATAAGTTTCATTTCAAATTAACCATGTAATGTGGCTTCTCGGCCTTTAATATTAGGAGATCATTCCTAACAGTTACCTGTGTAGGCAATGCAAATGGTGCAAACGGTGCAAATGTTCCCGGAAACCCGGGTAGAATTTAAATTATTAGTCAAATTTAAACCAAACAATTACTTGTAAATTAAATTAGCAATTGCAAACCTGGTTACTATAAATACTGTATACAGTTTTATCTAACGTTTTCATGATAAACATAGCTATAGAAAAATATAAACAAAGTTAATAAAATATCTGTGTCCATTAATTTCATTTACAATTAAGTTAAAAAATCCATTTATTTTTCAAATAAAACGTCCATTCTAATAGTTCTGGATTATCTATAGATAATATAGTCCTAGTTCTATAGACTTATATATCAATTGAACTACAGCATTGACTTTTATCCTATCATCTTGTACTTAGATGTTTTGTATCTGCAGAATCATTGATGAGGGAGCTTATATGTTACATGAAGCAGTAGCCAAGCAGTAGTTTACTTGTGTACGAGAGAGCCTTTCCACGTTAAGTGAATGAATTGTTCCATTTATTTCGGTTACGCCAGACAAGTGTTTGTACTCAGAAAGGATTGAATCTAACAAAGACTTGCATCTCATGTTCGATATTAGTTATATAAAAAGAATTAATGTTTGGGAAAGCCAGACGAAAGATCAAGTAGGATTTAATCTGTGCTTTTACAAACACCTTGTTAGTGGGATTACACGCAATAGCAAGCAGTAGCTTTGCCGTCGCATCAAGTCAACCTCTCTACGTAGCTACACTAAGCATGCCGTCAAGGAACAAGTCGCATAAAGATACGCCCTTACGACTTTATTTATTATTTATAATATAACATTCAGTACACAAGATAAAAGGAGATGTTAAGCCCGGATATACTTCAACTACGAACAGCTAAAAGACTTGGATTGAGTGAGTGCGACTTTGAGTAAAACACTTAGACTCTTTGAATGAGTAACGTCTTGCTTAAAGCACTCACAGTCCTGCCTCTGAGTCAATGTTATTAATAAAACTCAAACAGTTTCCTCCTATTTCTAGCTGCAATGATTTTATTCACCTTCTAGGATTATGTTTCTTTTCAACCTGGTTTGAAGTAGTTAATATTATTTTCACTGCATTCGTGAAATTTTAAATATATCTTTTACAAGTTATTTATATTTTATAATTATGTTTGACTAATATGAGTTGTTTTATTGTTATTTTGCACTTTTGTAGATATTTACAAAACCTATATATAATCCATAAAATTAGAAATTTTGTTGCAAGTCTCATATTACAGTAAAATCGAAATTTATTTGGTCTGGTAGGCAATTGTCTCACGCCCCTGTCAGTTTTTCTAGGTAAATCAGTATTTATTTCTGAAATTAGACAAACCTAATTCAGGTAAAGTAGCTGAGCAAGGTGCCAGCAATGGCTTGCGCTAAAGTATTTCTGTCAATGATCTTCGGTGCTGTATGTTTTGGTCTAACTGCCGTAATTATATTGAGTTATTTTGAATCTTTCAACAATATTTATTCCGAAATAGAATTTAGAATGCCCCCTCTAGAGGAATTTTGGCCAATAACCCCTACCGAGCCGTGTATGGTGTGTATATTTATAATTAAAGAAATTTAAAAGATTTACCTGTGTCGTTGTCTTTAGTAAAATGTTACCACCTTTATGTGATTGTTCGATTCTTCGGCGACTCCAGATCGACGATATGATGTCACCCACAGTTACCTGTTCGCTTCCTTTTGTTGCGGTACCTTCTTGACACTACCTACTCAACTGAACTAATATTTTTTTTAAAAGGGTTTTTGAAAAATTAGGGTTTGTGCAAACAGGCGTTTATAAATGGAGCACTGCGGCGTGCTGCTACCGCCTTATCACTATGGAAACTTGTAACTATTTTCTGCTGCTTTATCGGTCGATTCACGTGAATTAGAAAAAAAGTTACAATATCCCAAATTGTTAAAAATCATATAACTTAGTGAGACTTTTAACAACAAATGAAATTCAACCTGGTCGATTATTTATTGCTGAAAATTGTAATATGGTGAAAGACAATATCTTCATATGTAAAAGAATGCCTGGACTTAGTACAGAAAAACTCAAAGCTGGCATTCTTGATAGTCCTCAAATCAGACAGCTCATAAAATACCCTCATTTTAATGAATCCATGAATGAGCTTGAGGAAAAAACATGGAAATCTTTTGTTTTGGTTGTACAAAACTTTTTGGGAAACCATAAAGCTGAAAACTATCCCCAACTTGTAAGTGTAATGCTTAAAAACTTTAGAGATTTGGGTTGCAACTTGAGTATCAAAGTTCACTACCTCCATAGCCACTTGGACCGCTTCCCAAAAACCTCGGTGACCTTAGCAAAGAACAAGGAGAGAGATTTCACCAAGGAACAACCAAGGACATCAAGGAAGAAACATATCAAGGAAGGTGGGATAATCACATGATAGCGGATTACTGCTGGAACTTAGAAACAGATTGCCCAGACAAAGTTCACTCCAGAGTGTCCAACAAAAGACGTTTTCGTGTTGTCAAGTAACATTTTATTTTTCTGATCAATTTTTACCTTAAATATGTTTTTTCTCTACTTGCAATCAAAATAAAAGCAGTATTTTTTTTGCAAAAATAATATACAAATTTTATTGAATTTTTAAAAAAATTTCCCTACTACTTACTTAGATTAAGGAATTTGTAATGTAACAATTGCTGTATGCAAATACCTTGAAAATGAAAGCTGATAGGAAAAACGTAAATTCATATTTGAATTCTACGCATCAAATACATTAAAAATCAGCTGTAAAAATTTGGTACCTAAATATGTGTTGCTCTGTGTTATTCAATACTGAAAATTGTAATATGATGAAAGACAATATCTTACTAAATATTTATCTATCACGACTAACTAGTGGTGCAGGGGTCAGTAGGAAGTTTTCCAGCTCTTTTCCGGAAATATTGTTTGAATTGTAATTGTTACGTATTCTAGTACAACATACCGGAAAATGTATCGTAATGTATGATTCTATTAGGTTTTCCGTAGGACCATTGAGATAGGCATACTAAATGCCTGGTAGCGGTAGGAACACAAATGACTTCATTTAATGTGTAAAATACACAATAAATAGTAAACATAAAGGTGCACACACCTAAACCTTGAAATGTCTCGTTTATGATCGTCTAGACTGATGACAACGAGTTTTGGGTAGACCCAGCTCGCGCACTACACATTACCTAACTTATGAAATGGGTTTAAATATAAATGAAATAGTCACTTTTACATGCTAATAGCTATAGAACATAATCTGTCGGTAGTCCAAAAATGTCTTCGCTATAGGACGAAAAAAAATCGAAAGAAAACTGCGTCACGCAAAACGTAACGGAGAGATTCGTGAGAGAATCTTGCATATGTAATAAAGACCTGCACCTATCTCACGTAAAATACGTCACGCAGAGCGTAACGGGAGGGATCACTAGATTGATGTTTTGCCTCGAACTCGTGTAAACTACATCACGCGAACCGTAACGGGAGATATGTCCCTGGCTCAAAGTTTTGCCTCGAACTCACGTAAACTGCGTCACGCAGAGCGTAACGGGTGATATGTCACTAGATTGACATATTGCCTCGAACTCGCTTAAACTATGTCACGCAGAGCGTAGCGGGTGAGATGTCACTCGTTCAACGTCTTGCCTTTAATTCACGTAAACTACGTCACGCAGAGTGTAACCTGAGAAATGTCGCTTGACTTGCAAACCTTGTACAGAGCAACGATCGGCCAATAAGGGTAGCTACTCTCTCTGAAGCAATTACCCCTAGTTTTACTAGGAATATAACGTAACAGAAATTAAACACTGCACTTCATTATCTATAAACCCTTTCTGCCTTATATACCTATTAATAAATTGCTTATAATTAATATTACGTTTTTACACTTTTTTCTTACGATTGATAGCTTACTTCTCGATATTTGTTAATACATTTGCGAAAGGGACTTTGAAACCTCATCTCCTATTATGTACTGGATTTGTATAAAATCGTAGAACGTTTTATAAACCATTTTGTTTGAGGAAAGTCTCCTTGTTACACAACAAACACTATCCTCCCAGTCAGACTATTACCTTTACAATAGCAAGTGATATCTCCAAATTTGTCTAGAGTTTTTAGGAGTGATAAAAGTTCACCATCATTTAATTTCAACATTGCTTATTACCTATATTAGTTTCCATTACATAGCATAAGTGTCGCCTATCATTTTGTTTTTATTTATAGGTTCTATCAATGCGCCAATTTAAAATCAAAGTGCAAGAATTTCACAGGAGTACACTTTATTTTAAATCATATTTTCTTGGAATACTTGGTTATAAGTATCTAATTACATGCAAATAAACTTTATTTCAAAACATAATTTATATATTTATTGCACTGTATCACTTTAATTTATCAGAGGTCCAAGAGCTATGTAGTCTAGGTTGTAATATTGCATTCATTTTATTTTATTTTATTTTCTACGACAAATTAGCCCATAGAAAGCGGAACAATTCAGTTTCAGTTGTACTGAAATTGCTTTGACTCTTCCTAAATATCTCCATACAGATTGGAAATTAGTTGCATAGTCCATCAGAAACGATCCAAAGACCTGAGGATCATATATACGAATAATAGAAAATCACTTAAATACAAATAACTAACAAATCAGACTCAGAATAATTAAATTTGAAAAATTTGGATTAGAGATAAAAGTATCTAAATCCAAGAAAATTCATCTGTTGAATGTATTTTTTTTTTAAAGTACAATAATTAAAATACCTAGCTTCAATGTTACATCTAATACCAGCATGCTTCCATAATCAAAACTTTTAAACTCAGGTAATGTACAAAATCTCATTATATATATATATATATATATATATATATATATATATATATATATATATATATATATATATATTTAAATGTGATCTTGTAATTTTCAAAGCAAATTGCTTTTATTTATTTATAACTTTTATAGTCCTTTATATTTTTGTAAACTCACCACAAAAACTATAGAACATATTTTTTATAAAACTCTTAAAGTTGTTGAATAATATGAAAGAAGTTAACTTGGTTTAGAATTTTATTCGTCCTTGTAAAACAAAAATATTTAAAATGGCCCGATAAAATAATTTGTCTTGCAATATTAGTCAGCTTATTACCCAAAGTACGAACTGGAGAAAAATCGAAAAGAAAATAAAGTGAGGGAAAAACAATAATGTAGCTTACCTATTAGCATTAACTAAATTTGTAACGTGGTATTTTATTGTGACATTAATTCTTAAGGAATTAAGTGATGTTAAAGATTGCAGCAATTCGTTACATAATTAAAGTATGACCTGCAATGTCAAATGTTCAGTTGAAACAAGAATGATATATTCGATAAATAATTTAAAAGACAAATGTTAATTCAAAGAAATCAAATTTTACATCAACAGAAATTTTATAAAATTATAAATTTAAATTTACATTTAAAATGTTGACTTATGCTTGCTGTACACATGCTTAATTTGTGAGACCTTGCTATACTAAAAACGTCTATGACAGAGGTTTGACATTTACTTTGAAATTGCTTAACATATTTAAGACGCATTAAAGATTGCCCATTTTACTTTAAATAACGTTATTACATTGCACTGGTGATTTTAACACTTTCCCTACATTGAACAGAAAACCTGCTTGTAATGCCGTGAAAAGTTAAAGTTATTTTTTTAATATTATTCTCTTTTAACACAAAATGTTTTAAAGTTATAACTTAGCTGCATTTTAACGATGGTGATGTAGCAAGGATTATTCCGGTACGGATCTCGCCATTCTATGTCTGGTAGCGGTCTTCTAGGTATTTGCACCCGGCGCTGTTTCTTAAGGCAGCAACATCTCTTCTAACAAAAATAAAATTTTGATTAAACCAATATACATAAATGAAAAAACTAAAAGCGTCGCTTGCTCTTCACATCTCTAAAAGAGACCCTTCTTGGGTCATATGTCGACGGTAAAGGAGGAAGCAAGGCTAGCACGCGAGTATCTATGTTTCCGCGTACCCGAACTGAGTGGCGCACATGGCAGTCCAATTTTTGAAAATAGATGTCAGGCTCATCCATGAACTTTAGTTTACAATCACAATTTTATCTTTATTTCTATTTTATATTTAAAAATTCAACAAAACTCCGACACTTTAGAGTGTACTAAGAAGGCTGACGAGACTCGAGACCGAAATTAGTAACTAAGTAAGTGCTACAGCCGTAAAATTTTGAAGACTTGCATTTTAAATTTTTTCAAAATACGCCTGAAACAAAAAGTTCGGCAAATTTCTTGAGGACTGTCATGTCACTGATTATATATCGGACGTGGCGAGGCCAGACTATAAAACGAGTTCTGTGCAGAAACGAGGTTTTAGAGCCATTTGCTGCAAATAACTACGTGACAACGGCAGAGATCGATATAATCCACAATTTTAAAAATATTGTCCAACCGGAAGAGATAAATAATAATCTGAAGAGTGAAATCACTCCTAATAAGCCAAAAGTAGTTGAGTTTTGGTTATTTGCTCTTCATACACAATTCCTTAAACAAAATATTGTTTGGAAAATATTGAAAACAAAGCATGTGTTTACTTAACAATACCATATTGCATATTTTAGCCTATGAGGACTGACTTGCCTGTAGTTTTTCCAATGAAAATTATCTTTGTTGGGTGTTCTTAGTGTTGGCCATGACTGTATCTCATGCGCCTTTTTCCAGGAGGACCATGATTCACTTCCCGTTATTCTCCAACCACTACGTTCAGTGCAGTGAACGATTCCGTAGAGGATTTGTGCTTTCGACAGTGAGTTGGTAAGTACGTTTTAGAATTGCCGGTGTGTTTGACAGTGAGTCAGTTCTCGTGTAATTGAAATTGGTAACTTTTGAATAGCGAATACTAATTACTTTTTGCTAATTAAGAATTATTTTTCTATACAATAAACATTTTTAGTTCTAAGTTCGGATTTAGAGATGATTGTCCCATGGTTGCTTACAAAGGATGAAAAAATAAGAATGTAATTTTAATCTATTCAATGCATAATGACGATATGACTGACAGGGATGTAAATTCGCCCACATTTGGTAAGCCAGATATTGCTTTGTTTTACAATAGCAGCAAGGGTGTGTAGACACAGTTGATGGGTATAAGGAACATTATTCAGTGTCTAGAATAACGAACCGATGAAACACAACCGTCTTCTATGCATTATTAAATATCACCGCACTGTATGCATACGTCATTTTGAAAACTAACAGCGAACAACAATTGATAGGAGATCATTTCTAAAGAGCCTAAGCCTGGATAGCTGGCCTGAGCAACCGGGCGGGTCCACAGGTGGCGGATAGTGGAACGGCCTACAGATATGTAGGTTACTTGTGAATAAGGATTCCGGAAGGTTTCTGAATAAGCAGGCCCGGACCAAGGCAATGGATCAAAGGTGAGGAATTATCCCTCCTCGTCAGTCAGCCGGTTGGGTGTGGTAAAAATAAGTGCTCTGACTGGGGACTGGGGTAGTTGGGAATTAAGTCCTCACAATGCTACTCTCACCTCCCAGGTGAACCAAGGGCAATGCGGCTGTGAAGTATTGGCGGGAAACTACCCTAACGACACAGTTGTAACAAAAGAGAGTAGAGCAGCCTGTTCGCTCCATGAGCAACAGTTAATAATGTCCTGAACTTGGGGTGTGCCTCAAGATCAGTGACTGAATACCCAATCCAAGGTGGAAGGCATCGTGCCGATGGATGAATGGTTGCAGGGTATAAAATGCAGTAGCACACGATCCCCTTGAGGAACCAGATAAAACCTCATTGTATGTTGTCTTACCAGGGCAGTGGGGTTCTGCTCTGGTTGACCGTTCTTTCACCCATACTTGGGAAGCTAACGGACCAAGTAAATACACAAATTGATGTTGAGTCTGCAGAGACAGCGGGAGCCAATGAGACGGCAAACAGTCAGTCTGTAGCAGATGTGTCAACAGCAACCACCACTGGGGGTGCGGGGGCGGCTACCAAGCTGCCGACTGCAGAAACCATTGAAATGGTTGTAGAGTTGAGCACGCATTCTCTCTGGAGAAAGCGTATGAGTGGAGCGGCCAGAAGGCAGCTCCAAAGAGATCAGGCGAGAGCAGCGGGAGGGCCAATAATCCTGAGCACACAACGCAGGGGAGGCCAAAACCGAGCCGAGCATGATAACGTCCAGGGCTTGGATGTTGTGAGGGGTGAGGTGCAACAGGTGGGAAGCAATCAACCACGAGCACCAAACCCCAGCATGGAGATTGCATACTTGAACAACTGGGCTAATCTCCCAGATGTTTCGGGATATATGAGTATCGAGTTTGTGGTCAAAGAACCTGTCTTTGACTACCCATCAAGAGATGGGCAGTGACCACCTTTCTCGGACGTTTGCACCTGACCGGGCCAACCAAACTATGATGGAATGGTCAGGGTCAGTAACATCAGGAGCCCAGATTGGTACACAGATGGCTCCAAGATGGACTTCGGCACTGGAGCGGTGGTGTATTGTAAAACGCAAGGATAAAGCTAGTTTTTTCCTTAGGGAGGCATACCTCTGTCTTTCAGGCCGAAATATATGCTATAAATGCCTGTCTGGGAGAGATAGCGAGAAGGGGAATACACAGGACCCGGATTGCTATTTTTTCTGACAGTCAGGCAGCAATTAAGGCACTAAACGGACATGTGGTCACCTCGCCCATAGCTAGGGAGTGCCTAAATAACCTAGAAGCCCTGGCAAGGCACAATCAAATCAAGATAGGTTGGGTGCCAGGACATAGGAGAACATTTGGAAATGATGCCGCAGATGCGCTGGCCAGAGAGGGGTCTTCAACTCCTCTAATTGGACCGGAACCGGCGGTAGGTATTTCCAAATCCATGGTCAAGATTGCAGTGCGAAGGTGGATGGCTGAAAGACACTGTGAGCACTGGGTCAGGGCTGAAGGAATGAGACACAGTAAGCTAACCCTTAGGAAACCTTCCTTGGGGCTGCAGGAGAGTCTCATCCATCTGTCTAGGCAGGAATTGAGGATAGCCACAGGTCTACTCACGGGACACTGTGGACTAAGGAAACATCTGCATAATACGGGTATCTTCAAAGATGAACCAGGGTGCAGATTATGCGGGCAAGAACTGGAGTCCGCCACACACATCATTTATAGATGTAAAGCACATGTCGAGAGGCGCTTCAACCTCTTTGGAGATAGTACAGCTCTGGTGGATGCTGAAGATAAAACACTAGTCAGGAAACTCCTAAACCTGGTAAGGGGGAAGGGGCGCTTTGACTAGATCAGGGAGGTAAGTACAATATACCTTAAGGTAGCGGTGCTTCGGGCAGTTTAAACCCGCTCCCAAGTAAAAAAAAACCTGGGACTGGAGTTATGCCAAGACTATATGACGTCAAGAATTTCCATCAAAGGTACACCTATACTCAAAAAGTGTTGATATTTCGGTTTCTCGGATTAGAAAGGCCACAGGCACGGATTGCTTCTCCTGTAGATGGTGTGATGGAAGCTAAATGCTTCAAATGCGGTTGGCGGAAAAATAGAAAATCCATAACAAGATGTAACCTATGTCAAGGATTCGTATGCAAGCAGCACACAGAATCTCAATGTGTTGACTGCTTCGTAGGAGAACATATGGACATCAGTGATGGAAAAAAGATGTTACAGGGCCATAAATGAGGGGTAAAACAGTACACAGATGTTTTACAGAGATCTTGTTTTACTTTTCTTTTAAAAATTATATTATTTTTCAAGGAAACCTTATTTTTAATGAATTTAGTTGAGCAAAAATTAGTTCATAGAAGTAGGCTAATTGTAATGTTTTATATACAGCGTGTATCAATATTCAATTATATATTTATATATTTTTGTCAACAATATATTTGAGGTACACACTTTGTTTTAAAACATTTTTAATACACCTACTCAACTTTTGTTATAGCATAAAGATAATAGATTTATACTGTAATACTTTTAAAAATAAGGTGTTACATATAAATTCATTTATATATTTGATTTTTATTTAATAATTATATCGTTCCAATATAAAAGAAAATTTTTGTTTTCTTTGTACAATTGTAATTCTAGGGTAAGTTTCGTAGCGCCCCTAGCGGGTAAAAATGTAAAATATCGTACTAGTTGGTAGCTTAAGTTAAAAAACTGACATTCCCCCATGAGACGTAAGCATGGTCTGATATTGCCTGATCTGATGGACCAATCAAAAAATTCAAAATAATAACCAAGGGTGGGAAATTCCGTTGGCGTGCCCTTGCAGAAGGCCCACTCCTCCAGAGGTTCTTGAACAGAACAGACGTAATGGCATTTTCGGACGTAACCTAGAAATTTATAAGCTTCCAGTATTCAAAATTTAAGATGTCAAGGCCGGTACCAAATTTTATTAACGCAACAAAAGAAGAAGTCAGAAGCGATTATTTATGTGTTCCAAATAAGTAAAAGTTTATATCATTTTGTATAAGAGCGCTGTGATTCCAGGAGCGATGTGCAGTGAATAGTGATTCCAAAAGCCATGGACAATGTTTAATATGTGTTTAAGTGTTTTATAAGTAATGTGCACAACTAGGTACGTTTTAGATAATAATAAAGAAAATGTATTTTAATGTTAACTAAGTTGAATTTTAATTGATAAATGGTTAACACATGAACGGTGGAAATTGTCCCTTGAATATTCATTTCTAAATTTGAAAAAAAAACTTGTGTTACTACCTTCTCGATAAATATACTTTTAAAGGTTAATAAGTAATTAAAATGTATGGAATAATTAGCAGTAATTAAAAGATAATTACTCGCCACATTGCTGTCTTTTGTTCTACTGTAATTTGTCACTGATTAATAAATTGTATGACTTTGTATTTTAAGAATTTCAAGTATCATTTCCCAAGTAACCTAGAACGTTACAAGCTTTCAATTTTCATTTCAAGTAACCTAGTTCTACCTTCCGAAGATATCGGAAGATCGTTTACAGAAAGACATTATTATGCCTGGCTGAAACGGAGAACTAGGAGCCTCTGGTAAGTAAGGTTAATTAATTAGTTAATTAGTAATTAACACACATTTTTAATAAAGCCCTGATAATTACTTACCCCAGGAAAAAGGCTCAACTGTTACAATACAATTATTTTTTTCTATGTTACATAAATATTTTTTTGCACATATACTACATAAAATAATGAAATAATTATTTAGAAATAATTTTCTGAAGATTTTATAAAAATAATAACATCTTTGTACGAAATACAGCTGTTTTTTATTAAATCTGGTCTAAATGACCGTGAGTCAGTCATCACGTTTTCAAATCAAAGTCAGTTCTGCCGGGTTGAAAAGACTTTTACGTATTATTACAATCTCTGAAAAAGGGCTGCGTTCTATCTTTGCAATCAGCACCATGTACGAACTCATACCTCACGCAATTACGTCATCCTCGATGAACATAGTAACGTGTGTGCTAGACGACACAAAATGAGCTAGACCAGGTCCCTAGACGATAAATAGTCACACCTTACACAAGAGTCTTCTAGGATTATGGCAGAGTAATATCACGTGGTATTAAATATTTCCCCGTAACTTATTCGCACATTTAGCACACTTCCTGTATATTAAATAGGAGACAATTTCTGGTACCATACTCTTCTTGTCCCTTAAGCACCAAAAAGACAATTTATAAGCAACATCTCTTCGCCGCTCACTATCACTTTACCAACAATATTGAACCATGCAATTGCCCATTGCCCAACAATTATTCATAATAGTTGTTTTCTTAAACAATTTCTTTTCAACCAATTTCTCGTAAGAGGTTAAGTTGACGCTTTTCTAGTTTGATGGGAAATATATTTCCCGCTTGTTTTACGCCTTGTAAACATTTACTCCAGGAAATAAAACTGTCTCTTTATACGAACCACATCATTCCCTTTAACGACCTACTTATTCGTTCCTTTACAGCATTTAAATTAAAAGAACGAAGTCAAGCTTGTATTCAATTAAATTTTGATTTAAATATCCCTTTTTCTACAAAGGGAACCGGGGTAAACGATTCGTAGACACCCCTATTTAACACGTGATTTTTATATACTAAATCTATAACCAATTGCTTCATATCAACCACGACACTACTAAAAGCTTGAAGTCTACTTGTGTAGGCTAACAGCATGGAAGTATCACAACATAATTGAATTCTTACTATTAGTTCACACTCTCCCTATATATATATATATATATATATATATATATATATATATATATATATATATATCTTGAATAAAATTACAATCTTTAGTAATATTGTTATTCAACCACTCAAGTTCAAATCAATTTTTAAAAAATTTCCAGTCGATGACCCTTGATGTTAGCAACATATTGATATTTTTAATAGGTCGTAGATTTGTAAAAGGGTATCGTAACTTACTGATATTTTACCATTTTAGTCACTATATCTCGGGGAAAATTTTATTTAAAGGCATCACAAAGCTTAATGACCAGATTGTAGAATTATTTAAGAAATTTGTTTAGTGAAAAATAAATTTGACTCTTAGTCGTAAGTTAGTAAAAACCAGTGATTTCTATTTATATAAAATATTTATTAGTTCAGGAATTTTAATGATTATTTAATTATATATATATATATATAATTAATTAAAAATTTTAATTTTATATTCTCAAATTATTGAAAATATTTACTAATAACTTTACCTTACTTATATTCTAACTTGTAATACTTTTAATAACTCAATAATAAGCCTGTAACGATTTATTATGAACAAGATATATATTAAGCTCCAAAAATAAGCAATTGAACAAAAGTTTGTTTTAATTTCCTTCTTTTTACTTATGTGGTGCTATTAATCTTTCATTAATTTTCAATAATTATTCAAATATTTTATTTCAAAATTATATTTTAATCTCCCATTCACTGTCATAAAATTTTAATTTAAATTTATTTTCTTATAAAATATCTTCAATGTTCATTTTAATACTTTACATTTTTTGAAAAATATGTTTAAACATTCCCTACTTATTTAATCTTGTGTTAGTACCAATCAAAATTTAATCTACTTTTATCTTCTTTGAATATATTTATTTAATTCAAAGTTTAATTTTTATAATTTTATACACAAGTTATTTCTTATAAATTTATGCACTTTAAATTTTAATTTACTGAATTAAATTCTATTAATTATATTTTGTCATCAAAACAGTTCAAATAAAATGAAATATTTTGTAAAAAACCACATTAATGTTATAGAAAAAAAAACATGAAATATTAACATTTGATGAAACTAACAGACTTATAAATCTAAATCCGTTCATATATCAAATGATAAATTATTTTATTATTGTTATTAATTTCAACTTATTACCTTTAGTAATAACAGTTAAAGTTATTTTGACAAATTTTGTTTACTTTGCAAATCTCACCTTATTGAAGTTATTAAACAGTATTAAAATCGATTTAAATTTTCTAACTTTTTTAGACTACTTTTTATTTAACTTAAATTTATTTTGAAGTTGATAAAAATATAAATTAAAATTTTTTTAATAGATTAAAAAAATGTTAACTTTAAATAAATTTAAGTAATCAAAATTTAAAATTTTAAAGACAACCAAAGACGGTGATACTTTTTTTGCCAGTCCCGTCCACAGCAATCCTTCCTTTTGAATAGCGGTCCGGTGTTTTGGTCCTCGATCCGGTTGTCCTTGGTCTGGGATTTCATCTCCCTCTCGCCATCTCTCCTCCTTGGCTACTCGCTCTCGCTCCGCGTAGGTCCTATTTTGTATGGCCACACAGGATGTCTTTCTCGTCTTGATTGTTTGGTTTTAATTAGATCGTATTTTTATAAAATTTTGAAAAAATCTGTCGTTTAACGCCCGTAATTTTCTTCTAATTTTTTTCTAATAATTTTTTAAAGTTTGCTTTGCTAAGATTCATTTAACTTTTAATTTTAATTTAACTATTCTTGATATTTATTTCAGTGTTACAAAACCACTGTTAGTTTCCAGACTTCCCACGCCTTGGTTAGCGTTCCCTCAGTTAGTCTTTTGATATTGCTGACTTGCAAATGCAGGCATTCCACATTTCTCTCTCCGTTCATGTTTATGGCAAATTATCTATTTTCCCTACAATTCCTCTAACTTTGTTTTGGTGCGATTTAACGATTTTTTAAAATCTTTAATTTCTATCAGATTTCTTCCGCTGATGACAATAATATGTCGATGGTATCTCTACGTGAAAATTGGTGTTTGACATATTTGCACATGGCTTTTGTCACTGAGAAATTGCATCGCGTCTGTTTCACAATGAATTTACTTTTAGGTTTTAATTTGAGAAAAAACCTTTCAAATAATTATTATAATTTGTATTTATTCATATTCAGAATTATGAATTTAAAATTTTTTAATTTTTCTTATTTTTCTTACGTTTCTACTTTTTTGGAACGTTATAGTACTATATACGTATAGTGTATAAGTATACTAGTATAGTGTTATCGAAATGTTCATTGCCTGGAAATTTCTTGATGTGAAAATTTTAATGGGTTTCTTCTTGTAGATCAATGACATCAGTTTTATTATGACAGGACTTTATTCCACCACAATTTTTCTCCTTTTATTTCCTTCCATGATTCGGCTACACAGTATAGAACTTAATTAACTATATTTTGTTCGGAAATCCTCCGATGATTTCTTCCACTTTCAGTCGCTTGAAAGAGAGGTTCTAAAACGTAATGTCTGTATTTTTTTTCATAAATTCTAGAACAACAAAATCCATCGGCTGGATTAGGCTCGTAACATTTGGAGGTAGACATTAAGCACAGATATCATCACCACCATTGACCTTCATCAGGATGCGACGGTGCCTTGTAACTGTAAATAATACGAATTTTCATTCATATAGATAAAATAGTCTTAAAGAGAAATAGGCTCGAATTTAACTTAAACTGAGAAAATCGAGACTTGGATTTTCAAGACCCTACTGTCAGATTAAAGACAATTATAATAATAATACGAGACTTATTGATATAAGAACTGATTGTAATATAATATATATATATATATATATATATATATATATATATATATATATATATGTATGTATGTATATCAAATATGTTTTATAGGCTTGTATACTTGTAAAAACTACTAATATAACGAAAGCATGATCTAAATTAATTTGTTTTTAAACATATAAAATTTAAGCAATTAATAATGTAACTAATATTATAAAGCGGAAGAACATTTTCAGAAATATATATATATAAACTAATAAAACATATCCATCTAATTTTAAATTTATTATAAGAAAACAGTTGTTTGTTTGTTATTTCAATCCAACACTTATTTAAACTTCCTAAATCGCACTTCCTTTATTAATTTGTTATTTTGTATGTAAAACATTAATTTACTAAACAATTGCCTTTTAGATAAATCGTATAATCCATATATTACTAAAGGTAGTAAACGTAAGCTATAATGATCGATTCTTAGCAACTGATAGATTAGTGGAGCAATTTCAATCATCTGTGTGCAAGACATTGTTTAGATTCGTGTATCTAGGGTAACAACTGCATCTGTGACTGAGAACGAAATAATAACTTCATTCTTTAAACGCTTGATGAGAAAATTTGTTTAACATGCAAATATTTATAGCACTTCAAATTTTAATTTCCCTCGGGTGGAAAATGACAGAAACGATGTAGGTGCTTTAAACGAGGTCAGCGTGGGGACTTCCGATGCAAATTAATTAATCTGAGTTGATCGAACGGCCTCACTTTGGCAATAATGTAATAAAGGAAGGTAATGTGACCCGCACTATGCTTCAAGCGCCCATTTTAACCCTAGGTAAGGCCCTACTTATTTTCAATCGCTGATACAACTTTGGGGCTGAAATATTCAGGCAATATTAATGTGAGTTTTTTATAATTGATAAAATTTTCATGATGGGAAACCCAAATGGGTAAATATGTTTTGGCTATAAATAAGCCTGGCATGTAATTAATAAACTATATTTATCAAAATGTTATAAATTTTTCAATAAAATTAACAGCACTTACGTATTATACGGAGGCCACAACGGTGCATCGTGCTGCGGTGATTGTGGCGTGTGTCAGGTCTTTAACCGGTGCACGCCGAAATGTTAGGGGCTTAATAGTGTCAGAGCAGTACGCTTGAATATTTTCAGTTTCGTGATGAGTGATTGTCTTCTGCTTTGGAATTTAGTTCGGACTGAAAAGGAGCAGTTTACATTTCCTTCAAGAGAGATTTTTACCGTCTACAACAAAACTGTGTGTCACTAACCACGAAATGAAACTGTACTTTGGAATAGAATATCCAGTGTAATTTGCACTGTGGTCTTGTCTGAAAAGGGTGTGTCTTGGCGTAGGTACTGAGTTAGAAAATAGCAAACGGCCCTATACCACAATCTTAAGGTTTATTTATTTTTGGGCTGAGGAATTATCAAGAGTTAAATGGCGTTAGAAACAGTTTGGTATCTGACACATTTATACAGTATAGTTCTGTTTAAGTGTGTAGTCATTTTTGGAGACCTGTAAGAAAAATACCTCTAGAATGATGACCTCTGTAATACGTAAGTACCAAATGAACTAAATATAAGATATTATTACTAGTATAGCTACTTGAGTGTAGTAAAAATACAAACGGACTTCACTGACCACTCTAGTGCTAGACTGCTACATTAACAGAGATTGCAGAAACTAACTACCACCCTTAGTACTCACAATAACTGTTAATTATCCAAACAAACACGACTGGAAACCAAGTTTCGCTGCGCAATAATCTCTCATTAACAATATAGCGTTATAACTGCATACATTAACGGTGGCGTATTGTTAAATTTAAATAAATAAAACCACTATACCTCAAATAACGTTTTCATTATTTAACACCTTATGTACACTTCTATTACACAGCAAACATCTACATCGAGATAAAACAACTACATTTTAAACAAAATTTTCAATAAATACATCCATTGGTAACTACTTCGCAACGCGCCCTCTACATTGTCCGAACAATCTCGTTGCAGTCAATACCCCTTCTAAAGACCTACCGTTACATATTTTTCTATTTTATTAATATAGAAATATACAATATATATTCTTTACAAAATAAGACTATCTAATAATTAATGAACAAAAATAAAGTTCAGATAGGCCCTTTACAAAATTTTATAAATTATTGTCATCATATTTATTAATATACAAACTTTTTAAACGATTTACAAGATTTTTTTATTTAACATTTCTCACTAATTTAAGATCATTTATTTCTAGAGAATGTTAGACCTTTAAGATGTGTTCAGCAATACTTGTTTTTTTTCAGGTCTTTAAATTTCATATGGCTTGTTTGAATCTGGTTGAAATATTTCAATATTTCTGGTTTACTTATGGCGTTAAACCACACTGAAATCGTATTGTTTAATCGTCGCTCCCAAACTGCACAGCCTATATGGACAATTTTATTTTGGCTTTTTATTTCTATCATGACTGTTTTCTACTTTTAGCTGTAAATGGACGAAACGGACATTGTAATACAACTGACTGTAGAATGGCGTCGGGTAGTGCGAAGTAGTCACAGTCGAAGTAGTGCTGCTTGATCACCTGTTCGTGTCCGAATGAGAGACTCCAAGAAAAAGGTATGAAGATGCCAGGCTATAACCGTAACGTCACCCCAATGAAATTCTAAGATGTCCAGGTACATTAACATTCCTTCCCGAGGGTGATGGTTGCAAAAATTATAAGAAAAACCTATTTCATGTTAAAAAAGAAACAAATGAAACCAAACTTTACGTAAAGGTAAATACTTTATAAATTCAAGGTTTTCTTATAAAACACTGCACTTAGTTACATTACATTACAATATATCCACGAAATATCCAGTTAGGGTAGACGTGCCAAGTGATTTCACCTTAATGTTAATCTATTAGAGCTCACATTTTTCTTTAAATATCAACTGGTTACCTTGTGTTTGCAAACTTAAATAATGTTGTTTTCAACCAAATCTTTCTTAAAGCTATATTCTACTTTGTAAAGCTACACACTGTAAAACTACTTTCCTATAAGATATAAAATAATTGTCTGAAATCTATCCTAACAGTATATTCAGTAACTACGCTGCCCATGTCAAACGTAGCCTATTTTGCGAATAAGAGTTTCATTCATTAATAAGCACACAAAGAGGTAGTTTCAACCACTTAACGACAGTAAAACTCTATACATTTACCATACGTGTAAACCCATATCGTCAGCAAACTTATTGGGCTTTAAATATATATTTTTATAAATAAAGTATATTTCATTTATATGTATTTTAGTGCAAAGTAGTGATACTGAAGAACGAAAATAAATTTGATATCATGAAAACAGCTCAAGTAATATCCATTGGTAAACTTTTATCGTCATGGAATTTAGAGCAAAAATCTACGACGCGCAGATAGATATAAACAAATTCTTTTCGCTTCAAAGTTTCTTTAGAAGTATATTGAATGTACGTGCATTGCAAATTAAATTTCCTACTCTTATACTTCTATACAGATGAACATTTCCTTGCTATTTTAAGATCTATTTAGTTATATTTAGGGGGTGAAGCACACATGTGAATATATTTCTGTGTAACCGTAGAGGAGGGGACCCACGCGAACCATGATATTATTCTTCCATAAACAATGATGCAGCTAGCATTCTACGTACGGCTGTCAGAAAAGGTGAAGACCGCATACCACAAGCCTTGTTCCCCCTAACATCAACATGAATCAATGCAAGACATATAATATCTAATGTTCGAACCATTCAATAAATACAAAATCCAAACAGAGCACAGAAACGTGAATATAATAAATAAACAACAATAACCATTGCTACAAATATTTAAATGCTCTTGATGCACTGTTGCTAACACTGTTACATCATCAAAAGATTACTAATATATTCAGCATCATCAGAAGATTACTAATATACTCAGCATCATCAGAAGGTTAAAAATATACTCAGCATCATCAGAAAGTTACAGATATACTCAGCATCATCAGAAGGTTACAAAGACACTCAGTATCATCAGAAGGTTACAAATATACTCAGCATTATTTGAAGGTTACACATATCCTCAGCATCATCAGAAGGTTACAAATATACTCACCATCATTTGAAGGTTACACACATCCTCAGCATCATCAGAAGGTTACAAGTATACTAAGCATCATCAGAAGGTTACAAATATACTCAGTATCATCAGAAGGTTACAAATATACTCAGCATCATTTGAAGGTTACAGATATCCTCAGCATCATCAGAAGGTTACAAGTATACTCAGCATCATCAGAAAGTTACAAGTATACTCAGCATCATCAGAAAGTTACACATATACTCAGCATCATTTTAAGGTTACACATATCCTCAGCATCATCAGAAGGTTACAAATATACTCTGCATCATCAAAGGCTACAAATATACTCAGCATCATCAGAAAGTTACAAATATACTCAGTATCATCAGAAGGTTATAAATATACTCAGCATCATCATAAGGTTACAAATATATTCTGCATCATCAGAAGGTTACAAATATACTCAGCATCATTTGAAGGTTACATATATCCTCAGCATCATCAGAAGGTTACAAATATACTCTACATCATCAGAAGGCTACAAATATACTCAGCATAATCAGAAGGATACAAATACACTCAGCATCATTTGAAGGTTACACATAGCCTCAGCATCATCCGAAGGTTACAAGTATACTCAGCATCATCAGAAGGTTACAAATATACTCTGCATCATCAAAGGCTACAAATATACTCAGCATCATCAGAAAGTTACAAATATACTCAGTATCATCAGAAGGTTATAAATATACTCAGCATCATCATAAGGTTACAAATATATTCTGCATCATCAGAAGGTTACAAATATACTCAGCATCATTTGAAGGTTACATATATCCTCAGCATCATCAGAAGGTTAAAAATATACTCTACATCATCAGAAGGCTACAAATATACTCAGCATAATCAGAAGGATACAAATACACTCAGCATCATTTGAAGGTTACACATAGCCTCAGCATCATCCGAAGGTTACAAGTATACTCAGCATCGTCAGATGGTTACAAATATACTCAGTACTGTACAAATAACTGTGTTGGCGAAATTTACATCAAGGGGGTTAAATATCTGTAGCAAGGGTTATTGATGTTTATTTATCATTAAATAGTTCTTGTTTATTTCCTCATTATTGACAGTTTTGGCATAGTCTTGCCCACTGGGAATGGTATAATGAAGATTTTTAAACCCCTCACTAAGAGCTGGTAGGCTTTAGAAATCAATAAGAGCTGGTAGTTATGTTGTAGCCACTTTTTTAAAATTTTAAAACGTATTATTACATTTTGCACTGGACGTACTATGATTGTAAAATGTCCAAGTCCTTCTGCTATTTCTATTGCCTTCATTCGTCAAATAAAACAAAAATCATATTTTTGTAATATTTATTGATAGTATTTAGAGTTATGCATGGTGTAGGCCTATCTATATAAGTCAGCTGTATGGTAACAAAACACGTATTAAAACTTTTATGAGAGGTTCAGATTGCTTCATAATTTATGCATAACACATAAAAGCTGTCAAGTCCGTTATCAGCTGGTTGGAGTTCTAAAACATTTCTGTACCTCCTTTAGGAACTGGTTGTTTCCACATGTAAAGTTACCAGAAGACTAAGAAAGAAATAATCCATCTTGCACATTTTTAATCAAGTAAATATAAAATAATTTAACATATACTTTGAGATCATGTCAGTTTTTACTGACAAACTAGAACCTATACGACGATGAAATTTTACTATACAAACCCCGAAGCTTATATATATATATATATATATATATATATATATATATATATATATATATAGGCTTTATTAATACACAAGAAAACACATATTATATATATATATATATATATATATATATATATATATATATATATATATATTATAATATAACATCTATATATGTTCGTATAAAATATATATGGTTATTATATATATATATATATATATATATATATATATATATATATATATATATATATGTATATATATAACTACATATATGTTCTATATATTCTTGTATTTGTATTTTGACTTAGTTCTTTATTAATACACAAGAATACATATTGCGATATATATATATATATATATATATATATATATGCTGATACGTATTACTTCACGGATGGAAAAATATAATGAAAAGTTACTATCTGGAGTACATCCGTTCATTCTGCAGTCCATAAATTCGCAGTTCCGACGTTTCGCTAGAATCTCATCCAGCATTGACGAGGTGAACCCAACAACAGTAGAAGAGCGAGTTGTTCTACTGTTGTTGGGCAACCTCGTCAATGCTGGATGATATTCTAGCGAAACGTTGGAACTGCGAATTTATGGACTACAGAATGAACGATGTACTCCAGACAGTAACTATTCATCATCATCATCATATATATATATATATATATATATATATATATATATATATATATATATATATATATGTTATATACATTATATCTAGCATATTTTCTTGTATAGAAATCAAAGCAAATGTTTCAAAGCTTTTCGTTTGTAAACAGTACCAACTTCATCAGGAAGAATTCTGCAACATATGTTGTATTAAAATCACCAATTGTCAAATTATTTCATTATTTATACTTATCTTTTATATCCTACAACGTTTACCTTTCTCCCGTAACATTATTGACATTGAATATAGTATCAAATTTAATTTTTTTTTTTTTTCATTTATTAATATTATATTTATGTTTCGAACTGTTCATATGTGTTAATTCTTAATCCCTTATTAATTTCTTTTATAAGCTTCATATTTTCTATATTTGGAAATGGGCGGTTTGTATTATTGCAATCATTTGCAAAATTTGATTTGTATACTTTTAATTTGTTATAAGCATCTAAATGTATTTTTATACCTTTCTTTAACTTTTTTTTTGATTTGACATAAATAAGTATTATTACGAGTTTCACATTCCAATATATAATTATTGCATGCATGTTATATATTTTATTATTGTTATTCATTATATTTTATAATTAGTTTTCAATGCAATTTTGACTTTACATATAACCGGAAATAACAGATCTTATTATTTCACTTTAGTAAAGTAATAGAATATTTGGTCTGAATATTTTAGAAAACTGCAGCAGTACCGTAAATGTTTTGTGAAATAAATAAGTGTTTATTCTATATAAATTTTTTGCTGAATATCTAAGCAATAATGTACGACAGCTGTCATAATGACATCTCTCCAACTAATATTGTAGAAATACAAAATAATCTCACTGTTGTAAAACAACATCAAAACACAAGTAAACATAGAATAAATTGAGTAGATACTATAAACATAATTGGGAAGAGATCCGTCCTAGATTGTTTATGCCATATAATAAATGAGGAAACAGAGTATATTTATGTCTCATCTGTGCGCTCATGGAACAGCCTACAGTCACATCTCTTGAGGCGAAAACTTTTACTATATACATTTCTTACATCTCGTCTATGAGTCTATGTATCTTTTAAAATTGCAAATCTCTTAGAGTTGTTCCTGTAACTTGAAATATTCTGTATGTACTCGTATATGTGTTCCGGTGTGGAAAACGTAATTGTTACATTGTGGATAACAATTAGGTCTTATGGGATGTGAAGTCGTGTATAATAACGAGTGTTGCAAGCTATATAAGCGACGTGTAGTAATATCATTAGCATCTTATTTTATAGGATCCGGAGTATGGAAATTGTAAATAGCGTAACAAGCTATATCACTGACGTGTAGTAATATTATTAGCATCTTATTTTATATGATCCGGAGTATGGAAATTGTAAATAGCGTAACGAGCTATATCAGCGACGTGTAGTAATATTATTAGCATCTTATTTTATGGGATCCGGAGTATGGGAATTGTAAATAGCGTAACAAGCTATATCAGCGACGTGTAGTAATATTATTAGCATCTTATTTTATGGGATCCGGAGTATGGGAATTGTAAATAGCGTAACAAGCTATATCACCGACGTGTAGTAATATTATTAGCATCTTATTTTATGGAATCCGGAGTATGGGAATTGTAAATAGCGTAACAAGCTATATCAGTGACGTGTAGTAATATTATTAGCATATTATTTTTATGGAATCCGGACTATAAAATTGTAAATAGCAAAACAAGCTATATCAGCGACGTGTAGTAATATTATTAACATCTTATTTTATGGGATCCGGAGTATGGGAATTGTAAATAGCGTAACAAGCTATATCAGCGACGTGTGGTAATATTATTAGCATCTTATTTTATGGGATCCGGATTATGGGAATTGTAAATAGCGTAACAAGCTATATCAGTGACGTGTAGTAATATTATTAGCATCTTATTTTATGGAATCTGGAGTATGGGAATTGTAAATAGCGTAACAAGCTATATCAGTGACGTGTACTAATATTATTAGCATATTATTTTTATGGAATCCGGAGTATAAAATTGTAAATAGCGTAACAAGCTATATCAGTGACGTGTAGTAATATTATTAGCATATTATTTTTATGGAATCCGGAGTATAAAATTGTAAATAGCATAACAAGCTATATCAGCGACGTGTAGTAATATTATTAGCATCTTATTTTATGGGATCCGGAGTATTGAAATTGTAAATAGCGTAACAAGCTATATCAGCGACGTGTAGTAATATTATTAGCATCTTATTTTATGGGATCCGGATTAGGGGAATTGTAAATAGCGTAACAAACTATATCAGCGACGTGTAGTATTATTATTAGCATCTTATTTTATGGGATCCGTAGTATGGGAATTGTAAATAGCGTAACAAGCTATATCAGCGACGTGTAGTAATATTATTAGCATCTTATTTTATGGAATCCGGAGTATGGGAATTGTAAATAGCGTAAGAAGCTATATCAGTGACGTGTACTAATATTATTAACATCCTATTTTATGGGATCTGGAGTATGGGAATCGTAAACAGCGTAACAAGCCATATCAGCGACGTGTAGTAATATTATTAGCATATTATTTTTATGGGATCTGGAGTATGGGAATTGTAAATAGCGTAACAAGCTATATCAGCGACGTGTAGTAATATTATTAGCATCTTATTTTATGGGATCCGGAGTATGGGAATTGTAAATAGCGTAAGAAGCTATATCAGTGACGTGTACTAATATTATTAACATCCTATTTTATGGGATCTGGAGTATGGGAATTGTAAATAGCGTAACAAGCTATATCAGCGACGTGTAGTAATATTATTAGCATCTTATTTTATGGGATCCGGAGTATGGGAAATGTAAATAGCGTAAGAAGATATATCAGTGACGTGTACTAATATTATTAACATCCTATTTTATGGGATCTGGAGTATGGGAATTGTAAACAGCGTAACAAGCTATATCAGTGACGTGTAGTAATATTATTAGCATCTTATTTTATGGGATCCGGAGTATGGGAATTGTAAATAGCGTAAGAAGCTATATCAGTGACGTGTACTAATATTATTAACATCCTATTTTATGGGATCTGGAGTATGGGAATTGTAAACAGCGTATCAAGCTATATCAGCGACGTGTAGTAATATTATTAGTATCTTATTTTATGGGATCCGGAGTATGGGAATTGTAAATAGCGTAAGAAGCTATATCAGTGACGTGTACTAATATTATTAACATCCTATTTTATGGGATCTGGAGTATGGGAATTGTAAACAGCGTATCAAGCTATATCAGTGACGTGTAGTAATATTATTAGCATATTATTTTTATGGGATCTGGAGTATGGGAATTGTAAATAGTATAACAAGCGATATCAGCGACGTATGGTAATATTAGGAGCATAAATAGATATAGAAGCTAAGTATGGGAATTAATTTACAGCAGCGATGTATATGCATTGTCCAAACATACCAGGATATCACAGCGTCGAAAGGAAACTATAGGAGAATAACAACTTATGGGATGCAAAGTATGGGCATTCTAAAGAGCATGACAAGCTATATCAGTGACGTATATTACCATCAATAGCATACCGACTTAAAGGAAGCGAAGTATGACATTGCAAAGAGCTATACTTCTATGATCAGCAAAGTATGGCAACCTTAAGTATGGCGCCTTTGCCACACCTGTAAATAAACACGTACTATTGGATTCAATATTTCTAAAACTTAAAATTAAATCTGAGGTGAATTTAATCTATAATTGAATTCATTCAAATGTAGTGGGTAGTTTTTAATAATTAAAAAAGAATATAACTAATCTAGTTTGGTAAATATGTTCTCAGAGTATATTCTCAGCTAAATAAACAAGGCTTCAAAATGATAAACCAAATTAAGTTATGTTTATTACAATATTATTCAATTTTGTTATTAAACTAACTAAATGTATTGTTTATTGATATATATATATATATATATAGATAGAGAGATAGAGCGAGAGAGAGAGAGAAAGAATAACTGTTTATATTTATTAATAAAATATCTGTCATTCGAATTTTTAAAAACATTTTATAATAAAAATTCCGTCAGCGTTGCAAAAGTTTACGTCCAATTCACACTTTAATGCAAGGTCACCTCTGAAGTGTCACATTTTAATTTTAGTAATACAACAGCCTCTTAGATAGAGGCGTTGATGTTGGTACAACAAGGTACACAATACCGGTGCCTCTGTGTCACTATTAAGGGAATCACTTAATTCCCTGTCTTAAATAGGCTCGGTTGCCCCTCAGGCTTTTGCTGCTACAACAAACCTGTCCCCTAGTGTTACTGTATCCACCAACAGTATTTTTCCTTTTTAAGATTTAACCTAGATTGACTTTAGGCCAAAAAAATATATATATAAATATAAAATATAAAAGTTGATACTTCAATAAAATAGTTTAACGTGTATTTTTTATTTAGGTGTAAGGGTGGATTATGAGTAAAAGTATTAACACGTGATAGCTCAATCTTCTTAACATTCCTCATACAAGGAAATGTAAAGAACTTATAACGGGCAGCATAATTCCAAACCATATAAACAGCTACTTCTCCCATTTCAGCAGCCTATACACACGATATGATAATATTGAATATCTTGGGTTTTCACCCCGAAATACTGGTCCAGCAAGCAAAATGCTCTTTCTATTTTTCTTTCCACTATTAACAGTTTATTTATATTTTGTTGTCTCTCTATTACTTATATTTTTAGAAAATTTCATTGTAATGGTAGGATTTAATACAAAAAATTGTTCGAAATATTTTTATTAAACTTTAATTGTAAAATTTGTAGTTATTTGGACATCGCATGCTCTGTTAAGACTCTTTTATATATTAGAAATATACAAACACCTTTCTCAAAAAAACATATTTTTTACAAATATTAGGGATAATAATTTCTAATATGGACTTAAATATGTATAGTAAATATACGTTTTTATATTGAACAATGTACTTTAATACAAAACTAGATTTTTTAACTACAACCTGTTGCAGTGAATGATTATTTCATATTTATATTGCAGACATTGTTACAATATAGCTACTTCAGTGTAACACAAATACAAACAGACTTCACGGACTACTTAATTATCAGAATCGTAAAATATTAGAGACTGCAGAAACTAACTACCCATACTTAGTATTAACAATAACTACCATACAAACACCAATGGAATCCAAGTTACGCTGAGCAAATATTCTCTCATTAACAATATGGCAAGTGTGGCGTATTGTTTAACTTAGATAAATAAAACCTATTTAATCATCATAGGGAATGATTCCTATCGTTCAATGCAAAAATACGAATGAGTTACTTTCTTTGCCCCTGAATGTAAAGTAATTGGATGAAGTATTATTGCTTTTAGGAAATTCAAAGAAGTTCAGTCCGAAAAATGCTTCAAATGAATCTAATTATTATTTATATTGACTCTAAATGCCAAGATCCCGGAAATATTTGGCGACGTTGAATATCTACACTAAGGGTAACAAAACCTGGCGCTGATTTAAATGTTGAACATTTTGAAAAAAAAGAAAAGTAACCAAACCTTACGTGAAGCTAAAAACTTTATAAATTCAATGTCTTAATATAAAAACCAGCAATAAGTTACATTACAATACAATAGTCTACGTCTACGAAATATCCAGTTAGGGTAAACGTTACAAATAAATTGACCTCCACCTTAATGTATTGCAGCACATTCTCTTTAAACAACAGCTGGTTACGTCGCGTAAACGTCCTTAACAAATTGGTTTCTAAACTAAATATATTCCAACTTTATATTCAGTAATTACGTTACAATTTGACATAAATTCACTTTGTGGAAAGGTCGTGAAATGTAAACTTCATTTCTTAAAGTTTAGCTTGTGTTGTAAAGGGAGATCGAATGTGTGTTTTTCAACATTTGTATTTTAACACTAAGGTTTACTATTGCCATGTGTTGCTTTCTAAGGGCTTTGGGCTTTCTATATGGCTAGATAAAAATTTCTAATTAAATATCTGTGATTTGTTTGGTCTAAATAAACTCAAAATAGTTTAAACAAATATAAAATCGAACTTAGAAAAAGATGCACATGTAAAAAGTGAATTATGCCTTTTCATTTAACGTTGACGCGTTTTAGCGTCCTCTGCAGTCGGAAAACACCCTAAACGCGCCTTGTTCAAGATTACATTGTTAGGGAAGCCAGAAATTTCTCAGCTCATACATCCCATGATAAACGTAGTCTATATTACCAATATCAGAAAAACATTACCTAAGAAACACACATTGAAGAAGTTAAAACCCATTAAACTACAGCAAAGCTTTATACTTTCGTCATACGTATAGGCCTTTACCTACGTTAGCAGCCTTTACGTGCTTTATATATATTTTTCGTGGTGAAAACGTTTATGACGACGCCTACAAAAGCTTAAGAACTGATTTCAAATAAATTAGTTAACAAATTCGTATTCATTAAACAATTATATATTTTTTGTTGCCTCCAATAATTTACTCATACTGCAATAAATATTAGTCATTAATAAATACATTCCTCAACTATAAGTAGACAAATTAATTGAAAAAAACCTTTAAATTTATAAATTTAAACGACGAACATTTTGCATAACTATTAGCTCTAATAATTTTTTATTTTTAATTCAAATTTTTGGTGTTAAATAAAACAATTGTTATTATTGTTATTTTAAAATTAATATTTATCATCTTATGTTTATAATCTTGTATTTTGATTTCATCCGTTAAAACCTGTATAAAAGCTATTAGCTCTAATTGGTTGTTTGTCGTTCAAAGTTTGGTGGTAAGTGTAAAAGCTCTGTATTATTGTTTCTTACCAAATGTTTAGGTAATTTCTCATTACGAAGAAATAAATGTTTTTCTCAGTTCATAATAATCTGTAGACGTAGCTATAAAAATGTCCACTTCTGTCATCATTTTCCCAAGTGCTTCAATCAAATGATTTCACTTTTTTCCATTGTCCAAAAAACTAACTTTGTTTTCAACTTTATTCCCAATACGTTTTATTTAACCTTACTTGTAAGTCTAGAGCAGTTTTAGAACTTCTATTTCTATGTATTTTAGTGCGAAATAGTGATACTGAAGTCATTGAAACAGTTCGTGTAATATTCGTAGGTAAACTTTTATCGTCAGGGATTTTAGAGCAGAAATCTACGATGCGCAGAAATACATAAATAAATCTTTTTCTCTTCCAGGCCTTATAAGATATATATTGAAAGTACATTCATTGGAGATTCAAATTTTTATACTTCTTTATGGCCTATTTATTTATATTTATAATTAAATTTAAGCAGAAATGTAACGATATTTTTTATATCCGCTGTACACAGTGGCGATACTCCCCCATGCTTTATTTCAGTAAGTCCACATCTATTTTAAAACAAAGTTTATTTAGAAATATATTGAAAGAAGTGCTTTGAAAATTCAATTTGCTATACCTATACTTTTATATAAATGCACGTTTCCTTGCGACACACACACACACACACACACACACACAGAGACACACACACACACACACACACACACACACACACATACACACACACACACACACATACACATACACACACACACAGACACACACACACACACACACACACACACACACACACACACACACACACACACACACACACACACACACACACACACACACACACACACACATACACACACACACACACACACACACACACACACACACACACACACACACACACACACACACTAACATACACACACACTCACTCACACTCACACACACACACACACACACACACACACACACAAACACACACACACACACACACACACACTCACTCACACACACAAAATTAAAGCTAAGTTCTCTGATATATACAAATGATTACAACTGTCACATATTTATAGTACGATTTTTTTCTAATTAGAATTATATTTATTACGTGTAATATTTTATTATTCATTTTGCAGGACAAGAGATCCAGGCTTATTGACATTCCACCAAATTAATAATGAATTTTTGAAAAACGAAAAAAACATTACAAATTTAATAAGGTGAATATATTCCAGCTATAAAAAAACAAAGAGTCTAAGTAATGCTATTTTAAAATACCTATTACATTTTATCATTAAAATTAACTAAATGTGATGCTTATTGATGTATTTGTAAATTAAACAACTGTTTAGAGTTATAAATTAAATATCCACATATCACATGAATATTTATAAACATTTAATGTAACATAATCAATTAGTGATATCTAGTGTACACTTGAGCATCCTCTCTGAAGTGTCACATTTAATTTCAGTAAAACAACGTCGTTAGGAAATGCGACCATTTAAAGTGTTAAAAATATTCCCAGTTTATTATTTTTAAGGAGAGTTAAAAAAAACTTATAACAGGACCTTTAATGAAATGAGAGACGGTAATATAAAAAGATTTATTGAACATCGACGTTTCATTATCTTCGTTTTTATTTTATCGTCTCCCATTTCATCGTATTACAGTTATGAATTTATAACAGGTCTCAAATCTTAAACAGTTTCAGAGAATCTTGAACATTTTTCTCTGTAAATAATAACTTTCTTAAATACTACAGAGTAATTTTAACTAACTGACTAGACACCCAATATATATATATATATATATATATATATATATATATATATATATATATAATAAATTAAAAATATTTCAAACACAAGAATACTTTTAATGAATATATGATTTTTTGAAATATTTTAAATTTATTAACTATATTACAAGAAAACATATTAGCATATTTAATAAATAAATAAATAAATAAATATATATATATATATATATATATATATATATATATATATATATATATATATATAAGTTACGTGTTTTATTAAGCTGGAAAGGTTTTTCTTTAAACAGTTTGTAAACGGTTTTGTTATTTTGGCGAAGTTTTTAATAAATTTTCGATAATAGCCTAAGAGTCCTAAAAATCCTTTAGTTTGTTTGGTAGTCTTTGGTATTGGGTAGTCCTTTATTGCTAATATTTTTCCGAGATTAGGTGTTACTCCATTAGGTGTCACAACATGTCCTAAATATGCTAATTCTTTTCTTAAAAATTCTGTTTTATCCAGCTGTACTTTAAAGTTGGCTTTCCGTAACCTGTCAAAAACTTCTCCAAGTCTTCCTATATGTTCCTGAAGGCTAGTGGAATAAATTATAATGTCATCTAAATAAACTAGGCATGTTTCATTTTGGATTCCACTCAGAATATTGTTCATAACTCTTTGAAATGTAGGGGGGGCTATTCTTTAGTCCGAAGGACATTCTTAAAATATCGTAGTGCCCTGTTTCCGTTGAAAAGGCTGTTTTTTCTATGCTATTTTTATCCATCTCTACTTGGTGAAATCCTGAGGCTAGATCTAAAGTTGTAAAATACTGGGATCGTCCTAATTTATCTAATATGACTGTAATGTTCGGCAAGGGAAATTTAACGTCAATTGTTTTTTTGTTTAATCCTCTAAAATCTATTACTAATCGAAATTTTCTTTTGCCAGAAGCGTCTTGTTTTTTGGGTACAATCCAGACAGGAGAGTTCCGTGGAGAATTCGAAAGTCTAATAATTCCTTGCTTAAGCATGTCCTCAGTTTGTTTATTAATTTCGTTCTTGTAAATCTCTGGATATCTATAATTTCTAGAGTATACGGGAATTTTATCAGTAGTCCTAATAACATGTTTTATTTGGTTGGTAAAAGTTAAATCGTTTTCCTCAATATGAAATAAATCTGCATAATCTTCTATTAAACTTGTTATAGCGGATTTTTTTTCTAAGTTCATATGTTCCATCCTAAATTTTGATAAATCTAAATTTTTCTTCTCGATTTTTTTTTTGTTTATAATCTAACAAATTGAAATTAGTGTTCGTTTGCATTGTATCAGGTTCAAGAATATTGTATTCCTCTAAAGATTTTAATTCTAATGGTTCATTCACTGTTAATTTTACATTTTATTCTGTGTTGTTTATAATAGGGCAATGGGCTTCTCCCTTGTGTACTGAGACTATACACTGCGGAATTTCTAATTCATTTAAGTGTTTGTATGGTAAGAGTCCTTCTCCATCTTGAATATTTTGTATTCTAAATTTAATCGTTTGGCTAGTCCGGGCTTGTATAACATTACATTTTTTGCATTCTGTTCCTGACATTCGCCTTTATTATTATTATTATTAATATTTTGTTCTTCTATGTTAAAATATTTAATCGGGATTTGTTTATTGCGAAATATTAATTTATCATTCACAAAATTTAAGTTAATTTTTAATTCTTTTATGTTATCTAATCCAAGAAGTAAGTCGAAATCTTTATGGAAATCAAATAAATAGAATTTGGTTGTTTCTTTTCCTAAAAGTGGTAGTGTACAACTGTAATTTTCTTTTGATACTCCATGAGCTGTACTCACTTCAAATGGTTCTTGGTTTAGCGTGTTTTTGAAAAATTGGAAAGCTATTGATTTTTTTATAAATTATCTCGTGCTTCCAGTGTCAATCAGCATCATTAGGTTAGTATTGGGATCATGGATGTACGGTAGTTCGTTTGTGTCGTCTTCGATATGCATTATGGAAAATGTTCATTTATTGTGGTTAGTCCTAAAAAGTTATTTTGGGTGTGATTGTCCTCTTGAGTGAATCCACATGAGTTTTCCTTTTGCGTTGAATTATCAAAGTCTATGTAGCTGTCAGGGTCCTCTTGCGGTTCATAATCCGTTTGTTCGGTCAGATAAGAGTCAGTCATCTGTTCAGTCAATCGGTTCATAGTTTGATCGTAATTCTCTTCTTCTATTGGTTTCCCTGTCATCTGATAAAGTCTATTTTGTCTAATTGTGTTCCCTGTTTGACGCGTGGAAATGCTCATTGGTTCTGGTTCCAATTTTTGATGAACCTTTAGTGGCGTGTAATTATTGGATTGTCTCTGTTGTTGATTTTGTTGTACGTATTAGTTAGGTTTAGCAAATTGGTTAGGGTTATTTTGGTAGTTGGGCCTATAATTTTGGAAGGTTTGTCTGTTAGGAATCGGTTTGCGAGTAGGCGGGTTTTGTTGGGCCCTAGGTGGGATGTTCTTTTTAATATTTTGGAATAAATTGTTATTTTTAAATTGAAAATCATTCGTAAGCATTTTAAGTGCTTCGCTAAGAAAATCTGGATTTTTTCGTGCGCATTAGCGATCCTACGGGTTCATGTCCCTAAGGAGAACTCTTAACCCTAATTTCTGCACATATTCTATTAAAACATCTTGAGCCAATTGTTTTTGAGGCTTTTTATTAATAAAAAATGAGATTCGTTAATTTAATAACTTTTGAATTCTTTCGTAAAACTTAAATGTGATTCATTATTTTCTTGTTTTAATTCGGCCATTTCTAAATTTAAAGTAAAGCAATCTCTTTTGTCTGAAAAGCAGGTTAACAATACTTTTTTAATCTCATACCAATTATAAGAATTTGAATTTACTACCATTTCTAATGCTTGGCCTTTTAACTTAGCTAGTATAGAAGAAAAAAGGTATTCGTTCTGAAAATCTTCTGGATTTTCAGATACATAAAACTTACTGACTATTTTATCACATACTGAAATAAATCTATTGAGCATAATGGGCTCTCTATTATACTCAGGAATCATGTCAAGATATTCCTTCTTTAATGTTGGCGTTGCCATTTTAAAATATTATTTTCTTTAAAATAATAAAAATTAAAATCAGTGATATAAAATAATATAAATAGTAATTACTCTACTTTTCTTAATTGTACTTCTTAAGATCTACTTTCAAGTTGATCCAAAATACTTTGCTCATTGAACAAATTTTCACTTTTCACTTTCCACGATATTCACTCGTGCTCTTAATAGACATGCGCTCTATTAAGTTGTAGATATTCACTCTACTAAAGTTTTCTTGATACCGTTACAGATATTCGCTCTGTAATGAATCGAGTTTTTTCAGTATCTGGGTTAACGATTAAAATCGATAAAAATTATGTTCACTAATTTTCCCGAGATGTCCTACCGACTGCGCCAGTTACGTGTTATATTAAGCTGGAAAGGTTTTTAAAAACCTTTATTGAATTTAGTAAACAATTAATTTAGAAAACTGTTACATAAATTACTTAATACAACAATTCAATTGATATGCACTCAATTGGAGGGAAGACGTCTGTTCGATACAGAGGCGAGTTACACACTGCCGGGGATCCGTTCTCACCATCTATTTAATACCAAAGCTGCGTAAGCAGGAATTTTCCTAGCACACATTTAATTATGAAAGGTTCACATAAATCGTTCACATAACTTACATATATATATATATATATATATATATATATATATATATATATATAAAGAACTAAGTCAAAATACAAATACAAGAATTATATTTGAATTTAGAATTCAAAGCTTTTCGTTGGCTAACAGTACCAACATCATCAGGAATATTCAACTTCATTATTAATATTCCTGATGATGTTGGTACTGTTAGCCAACAAAAAGCTTTGAATTGTAAATACAATTATAATTTTTGTATTTGTATGTAGACCTAGTTCTTTATTAATACACAAGAATACATATTGCGATATTTATATATATATATATATATATATATATATATACATATATATATATATAAATATTATATATATAATATTATTTATATAATATATGAATATTATATATATATATATATATATATATATATATATATATATATGCATACTTGTATGTATGAGGTTAGTGAATTCTTATTTATTTATACGATTTTTACCTTTAAGTATTTATCGTTATTATAGTCTCTTGTTAAGAAAATATTGCATTCAAAAATCAGTAACATAAATAATTGTGTTGTTTGGAAATTTTTAATGTGAATTGTAAGGAAATAAAACACATTATCTTTAGGCATTTTAGAATAATATATAATTAGTTACCCCAATCTCAACAAAAAACTATTTTATTAATCATAAGCCTCTATAAACATTTGGTCTAAGTTCTGCGTCCCTAAAAATGAGTCCTTCCAAATGAATGTACATTAGGTTTAGGTGTATAGTTAATTTCTTCTTAAAGGTTTTTTGTTGTAATTACTTGAATACAAATGTGGCGAAAAGGAAGGGTGGTATAAATGTTAAAAGATTAGGAAGCTCTACAGCTGATGACAATGAGTAGAGAACACGGTGGACAATGAGCGGTGCTACTAAGACTTTACATAATGCATTTGCAATATTTTTATAGGAACATTTATATATATATATATATATATATATATACATATATATATATATCGCAATATGTATTCTTGTGTATTAATAAAGAACTAAGTCAAAATACAAATACAAGAATTATAATTGAATTTACAATTCACACACACACACACACACACACACATATATATATATATATATATGTGTGTGTGTGTGTGTGTGTGTGTGTGTGTGTGTGTGTGTGTGTGTGTGTGTGTGTGTGTGTGTGTGTGTGTGTGTGTGTGTGTATGTGTGTAAGATATATAGTTTGTGGGCCGGCCTTTAGTAAAGATAGTGATATTTCGTTTTAAAATAACTCAATAAAACATTTTCAGAAATATGTAAAGACGGTTAGTTTACCAGACCTGTAATTAAACACACAGAACTGGATTAGAGATTCAAATATTTCCAGAAAGTAAAACGCAATCTCAGAAGTAACTCTAAAGTTACACTTTACAAATATAGAATTTCATTTGAGACAGAAAAGTAATTAATGAGGGACTTTAAAGTATTTGTAATTGCGAAAAATTTCTCAGTCTGTAAGATCTTACAGTAAGTAATAAATCTGCGATCTCTGACATGTACTGATAACAACTTACAACAATTTATAGGGGAAAATATTTTATTAAAACTAGAATCACTTTTAAAAAATATGCTTTTTACTTATAGTGTCACATTTTTTAGAATTGTTTTTATAATTTTCACACATAAATTATTACCATTGAAATATTAAGTACAGTTCGACTACAAAGTAACCAACTTCCTAGGTACTTATTAATTTTTTTTATTTAGTTCATTAATTTTAAAACAAGAGCTACTTAAAACTACAACAGAAAATATATGGTATGATATTGTACTTATTTTATTTTGTGATAAATTAGATTTTATTGAACGTGTAGCTATTTTCCTTCAACACAAACGCAGCCTGAACAACAAAGACGATAGGAATCACAAAACCTAACATTACTTAAAGTATAGTCTATGCACGGGTTTATGGATAACTGTTTTATGCCACATTGTTCGGGAAACCTTAATAAATGTTGAAGGTTGTTGATGAACGGGAAATAAAGCAGGACAAAAACTAGACCTAAATGAAAATATCAATTCCAACGAAACTTGTATTTCTCAATGTTCCCCCTGTTTTCCACAATGCAGAAGGAAGAAAGACAGAAATACAAAGTGCATTGTACTTGCCCAATGGCGCGTCGTCCCCCTAGAGTTTGTCTTTAAGTGTTAGATATAATTCAAACACCTTTGTAGTAGATAATAATGGAATGTTCTAATGTTAAACGAAGTTTTATTTAGCCCAATGAACATTTCCAATAGTTGCTGCAATAGGCCCAGTTCACTTGCTCCTAAAAATAATGCTTAGGTTACGTCCTAGACATTGAAGGGGTGAGCGCTTGGAAATGAGGTTAGTAAGGGGAAATGATTCATACTGGAAACAAAAAGAAGGTCAACGCGTTCAGGTTGCATCAGCTTCTACAGCATTAAACAGCGACATTAAACTAAACTAACAATTAAAAATTGATTTCAGTCAAGAATATAATACAACAGTTGTATTCAGGTCCTCGGTATAACCAAGCAATGAACACAAGGTAAAACGTTTTTAGAATTTGTATAGCGGTAAATTAGTAGGGTAACCCAAGTTGGCCGTACATTACGAGTATTTTTAGTGGACTACATTCCAGGCGCGGCTCGGGATATTTAGTTATAGCACGAGGGCCATAAATTGTTTCTCCACGTAAGTGGATAAATTGTTTTGGCTAAAAAAGCATACACATTCGCGTAAAAGCTTAGGAAAGTGCTAAATTTAGGAAGTCCTCCTGTGTGACGCAACGCCAATATACTTTTCATGGTTCATTAGTAAAGCTTTTCTAAATAAAATTATAATGTTATTGTTAGTATTACAAATTTAGGTTATTACAAGCTGTATTAGAATGTAATAATAATAAATTTGTTCACAAGAAGATTTCCAGAACAAGATATATTTGAATATGGGCTTTGGATCAAAGTTGGGGTTTGTTTACTTCAGGACTTTATCAGCTGTCTGCAGTCCTCACAGCTGTACGTACGTTAATACCCGACTGCTTCACAGTAAATAATTAACAGACACACAACCGAAAAAATAACAATGCATTTTGCACACGTTTTACTTCCTGTAATATAACATAACTTGTACAGAAGCGTTAAGAATGTGTCTACTTGTGTAAAAAAGCTTGGACCTATATATCAAAGTTATTATACTAGCCACTAAGTAATTTGATTTGTTTGAGTGTCATGTATTTAGAGCAATATATTAATTTTAATTTTAAACGTGATTGGATATATATATATATATATATATATATATATATATATATATATATATATATATATATATATATATATATTAAATATGGTGAAATGATTTCTTGTATTTTTGTTAATAAATTTAAAATATATCAAAACCAAGAATACTTTTAATGAATATATTTATTCAAAGCTTTTCGTCGATAAAATAGTACCAGCATCTTCAGGGCAATAATTATCTAATCTAATTTAGATTAGATATTTATTTTCCTGAAGATGCTAGTACTATTTTATCGGTAAAAAGCTTTGAATAAATATATTCATTAAAAGTATTCTTGTTTTTGAAATATTTTTAATTTATTATATATATTGCTTGGTATTCAATGTACTATATACGTATGGTATTAAATATGTATGCCTATTTTATTATGAAAGAGTATGTTCGTAGCTGGTTAAAAATTCTTTCAACTGTGAAGTATTCAGACATAGATCTTCATGAAGCATACAATAGATGTATTATAATTTTATGTGCCCGATGGTTGCTGTATGGGCATTTTTAAAAGATAAAAAGTATTCAAATTATAAATTTTTTGAAAATGGAAACTAGCACAAAGAACTGGCACATACGCACAACTATGAGGGGAACCCATAAGTTCTTAGATACCAAAGTAGATTATTTATCGGCGAAAGCCGTAATTTCCAAAACAAATATATTTTGACTACCGCTACAAAACAAATGCAAGACAAGCCTGGATTGAGAAAAAAACATTATTGGTCGACAAGATAGGAAAATTGGAAGCTATGAAAATGAGGAGTGATCAAGAAATCGAGGAAGTTGAGTTTTGGGAGTCGAGGTGGGAAGTTCAGGAAGCTGGAGAGGGCTATGCCCGGGAGGCCGGAAGGAGAAGAGTCGAGTTTGGGTTTGGAGGCCTAGTCTGAAAGTTAATAATAGAGTAGTCCAACCCAGAGAGCCGGAGATGAGTGAATAAAATAAAACACATTCTTGGACACAAAGAGGAAAGCTAGAACAAAACATTAAAGTGGGAAATTAATGGGAATTTATTTTCTATACAAAATAGCTTTACTGTCACACACATTCTGCAACTGATGGCGTGAAACTCACAAGAAATGGATACATACAGAACAGTTGTACACCATTTTGCGATCATATAGGCTTAGCAGCGTTGTATTTGCTGTGTTGGAAATGTTCAACTCCGAACTTGAATTGGAAACAACTAAAGTTCCATAATCAGTAAATTTATATGCAACAAACAAACCCAGACCCAAAGTTGATGAAGACACTAAATCGATTCGAAGAAAGCTAAAAACATGGCTTTAAACTTTTAATACTGATGCAAAAAAACTCAATACTAAGCATTTAACAAATCCAGAGCAGTTACCTGATCACTTGATTTACATTCTGACAGACGGTAGAATACAGACGTCATTTGCATTACAAGACAATATTAATTTTAAATACCGATTGTGATGGTTGTTGTTTTCATAAGCCATCAAAACCAATCTTACCAGAAACTCGGTATTTACTAAGAGATCTATACAAATAAGCATGTCCATGTGACCTGTATAAATAAATGCGTACGTGACTTGATTTTGAAGGATAAGAAAGTTCCGTAACATTTAACTTGCCCAAGACGCAAGTTTATCTGCCGTCCATTTGGTTCTAAATTGAGAATCGCGGAAGCGAAATTAAATATTTAAGAATAACTAAATTCACTAAGTAACTAAATTCTTTCAGTAATTGAACCCAGTGTCAACTATATACGTGTTTAATTATCGTTTAGGTTGTAAACTTTCAGGGAAAAAATAAAATATTTTTTTCAATACAATAGATTTAACTTGAAAGTATCAAATTAATAAACAATATTTCCAAATAGTTACTAAACGTTGTACATTTGTCATTCTTACAATTTTGTAAAGGTTTTAAAACCAAATAGTTTTTAAGCAAAATTTAATTTATTTTATCATTGTATTTATTCAATAGTATAATGACGTAATTACTGTAATAATATAATATCTGTAAATCATATAAAAAGTTTATTTTACAAACAGATATTTAGCTCATTCTAAACTATACGTAATAAAAGTAAATTAAAACATATAAATTGAAAATCTAAATCAAAGAGGGAATGAACATTTTGTTCAAATAATAACTTAGGTAAACGAGCAAAGACCTTTATTAAAGTTGAATGACCATCACGAATAATCTTACAAATTAATAAATCAATCTTTTTTAAATCTTTTATAACTATTTTAGGTTTTATTCAAATTTTATTTTATTATAACATTTTTTAAATCATGGTGTATTAAAGTAATTACTGTTGTAACATAATATTGTATAATTTTAAAACTAAAATAATTGTACTTTATATGAAATACTTACATTTTAAACAAATTTTTAATTTACTCGTATTTAGTTGTAATTCTTGAAAAACAAATTATAACATCGGAGTTCAAATCTATATAAAATATTTCATGTTTAATCTTGAGGTGAACCTATGTAAACTAAAAATATTGAATCAGCTTAAACGCCTGTAGCAAAATATAAAATAATAACAGTTCTTGTTGAACAACATCGAAACGAGTAGATGTAAAGGAGCAATAATTATAAAACTATTTGAATCCAGAATTGGTCCTAGATTGCATATGCAATGTAACAAAAGCGAAAACAAAAACAGAATCTATTTTTGTCTTATCTGTGTGCTTTTGTAACAATCCACACACAACTACTTCCCTTGAGGCGGAACGTCTAGACTACTCTGAGCTTCTCTTACATGGCAGGTCTATTTATCTTACATTATTCTATCTTTCATTATTGCAAATCCCTTGGAGGCACCTCTGTATGGGAGACGATAAAGTAAAGACATTTTGTATTATTAAATGTAAATATTTTATTTAAATCAAGAGAAACTGAATAAAATATTAAGTTTTTTTTGCTTATGCTATTTATCGACCATACCATTGTATAACAAACAATGCTCAAACCCAACAGTCTTGACTCGCTCTACAACTGTTATTGGGTTCACCTCGTCATTGTTAGATGAGATTCTAGCGAAACAGCGGAATTCCGATTTTATGATCTGCCTAATGAACTCCTGATAATAACTATTCATCATATATATATATATATATATATATATATATATATATATATATATATATATATGTATATATATATATATATATATATATATATATATATATATATATATATTGTAATCCTTAGATGAATTATTTTTTTCTTGTTAAATATGTATGGTGAAATAAAATAATTTTCATAAACAAGAATATTCGAGTATTACTTTACTTTATTATTGATTGAAGCTTTTCGCTAATTTACATTATTAGCATTTTCAAAATTTATAAATCACTGTCCAGTTATGTGACTAGAGTAAGAGTGTTGTCCGAAAAGCTTCAATCAACAATAAAGTGAAGTAATACTCGTATATTCTTATTTATGAAAATTGTTTTATTTCACCATATATATATATATATATATATATATATATATATATATATATATATATATACACTTCAGTTGGAAATAGTCGGTGCCATTGATCATCCGATTATAATAAACTTCTGTTCCAAATTCATTTTATAAAAATGTGACATGGACGCTCAAGTTTGTATCTATTTTCAAACAAAGTTGCGATCGTGACGCGTGTGCCAAATGAGGAAAGAAAGTAGGGTTAAGGTTAAAGTAATATATATTCAAAAGCAAATTAGGCCCCTGTAGATTCTGTTATTTCTATAAAATCAAGTTCTCTAAACACTTTTTTATTTAAACTTTATTTTAAATAAATTCAGTGAAATCATTTGAATAAATTATTATAAATTCACCTTTGACAAAAAATCTAAGCATTAATTGAAGTTTGTTATATGTGGTACTGCGCCACATGATAATTTCCTACTAAGGCAGAAGAAAATTAAACCATCCGACTTATATTAAAGGAGAGACACAGTTTAAAGAGAGAACCTGGAATCCTTGGCTTCATAGTGCCATTAATGTTAATATTAAATAAGGGTTAGTGGTTGTATGAGGTTTCCTAACCTAGTCATATGACTGCCTACCATGGAACGTGAGTACAACCCGCAAAAGATTATAGTAAGGGCAATGCTCGGGACGTACACATGGAGCTCCATTGCTAGTGGAGTAAAGAAGACGTACCTTAAGAATGCATATAGGAAAAGAAATTTTGTTTAGTATTAATGTGAATAGAGAGTTTTAAAACTCAAGAAGTACTTCATATATACTTGGTTTATTTGAAGCAAGTGACGACGTCTAAATAGAGCTTTAAACTAACACTGTGTTTATAAAATCAAGTAATATAGACAAATGTAGACTTACATTAAGCATTCATCTCACATTTAGACCATAACTCTCTATAAACGTGTTCTCAACAAATTTGTGATACAGCTATGCAGGCAGCACCTGTTAGACTTTAATTTGTAGTTGTGTATTGCTCACAGAGCGGAAGGCAATTCCGGAATATATTTATAAAAATGCAAAATGAATTTGGCCTTTTAGTCTTTTAATTAATAGCGAATATTTCAGTTGAGTCTCTAAATGGCGCGACTGTGAGATGTGCTTCCACCGATAAGTTTCATTTCAAATTAACCAAGCAACGTGGCTTCTCGACCTGTAGTATTGGGAAATCATTCCTAACAATATCCTGTGTAGACAACCGTGTTCAGATTTAAAATTATTAGAGTCAAATTAAAAGCGAACAATTAGTTGTAAAATAAATTAAAAATTACCAACCAGGTTTTTATAGGAACATCGTACAACTTACTATAACTTTTATACGTGATCATATTTGTGGGATAGTCTAAATAAAGATTCAATTAGCGGTATGAGTTTGTTACATTGAATTACAGTAAAAATACTTAATTTATTTTTTTAATAAACAGCTTTCCCTATATTTCTGCATTGGCTATATATATAAAGGCCTACTTCTACATTTCAATTAAGATACAACATGGGTCCTTATCTTCTATAATACGCAATGAGAACCTTATCTTCTAAATCCTTGCGAAAATCAATGCTTTATTTGAGAACAGACGAGAGCTTTTTTGTACGTTACATGAACGAAATGTTTAATTTATTAATTTAACGATTTCGTTTATGCCTGACAATTGTTTGCTTATTCAATCTGGCAAGACCTTTAGTCTGCCTGGACCTTTTGTAATGGAGGACCTTCGCTATGGACGGAGCTTTTGTTATGCAGGACCTTCAGACTAACAGAACCTTATGTTAAGCAGGTCTTTTATTCTGGAAGGACCTTCAATTTTGCACGACCTTCGCTCAAGTGGAACTCTCTGTGAGGTAGAACTTTCAGTCCCGACGAAATATCAATTTGGCAGGCTCCTCAACCTTGCAGGACATTCAGTCAAAGCCTCTGTTTGGCAGAACCTTCATCCATGCTGAACCTTCAGTATGGAGGGACTTTCAGTATGGCAGGACCCTCTAGCTGTCAGGATCTTTCGACAGACAGGAACTTCAGTCCGACTAATCTTTAATTTGTGAGGGCATTCATTAATTCGATGGTTAAAGACGATAAATTACAGAGGACCTGACCGCCATTTCCTCAGCAATCGAAACGTGCTACCAACTTAGCTCCCCTCGCAGGACATAGTGAATTCGCCATTTTCAGCTACTGCAGGTCTGCCTTACAAGATCTCACCAAAGGTACTACCTACTTAGCCCCCTTACAGCACATAGTGGAATCGCCATTTTCAGCTACTGTATGTCTGCCTTACTTACAAGCTCTCACCAAAGGTACTACCTACTTAGCCCCCTTACAGCACATAGTGGAATCGCCATTTTCAGCTACTGTAGGTCTGCCTTACAAGCCCTCGCCAAAGGTACTACAAGTCTAATCTTAAGTATCCTAGCACAACTTGGACAGCTTCAACGTCTCCAGAAATATCAATCTTAGAATGGATTCCTGCCTCTGTAAAGTTACTATTCACTGAAACTAATAACCTTGGTTAGTAAAGACAGGGGCCTACCTAATCAAAGACCACCCTAATTTCGCTGGTGTGTGCAAATGCTTTTGCAAAATCAAAACACCAATTTCGACATTAGTCTAAGAACAATCTTAGACTTATCAGACTAAGAACAAAAAATGAAATTTCTACAAAACATGAACATTAGTTCCTTACCTTCTACATACAACAAGAACCATGCATGTCCCCATTATAATTTGGTGTCTGCAGAATCATTCAGAAGCATTCTGTGCTAAGAGATGAAGAGTAATAGCTTACTTTATAACAGCACGAAAGCACTTTGTTTATTTATATAAAGATTTATTTATTCATTATTACAATTATTTCGTTTATGCCTGGCAACTATTTCAATGATTTTCAATCTGGCAGAACCTTCAGTCTGACAGTACGTTTAACCTAGCAAGACCTTCAGTTTGACAGTACGTTTAACCTAGCAAGACCTTCAGTTTGACAGTACGTTTAACCTGGCAGAACCTTCAGTCTGACAGTACGTTTAACCTGGCAGGACCTTGAGTCTGGCAGGACCTTTTGTTATGCTGAAACTTCAGTCCGGTTGAACCTTCAATCAAGTAGGAATTTCAGTATATCTGGACCTTCAGTCTCCACGGATCAACAATCTGGTAGGTTACTCAGACTGGCAAGACCTTCAGTCTGACAGTACGTTTAACCTGGCAGGACCTTGAGTCTCGCAGGACCTTCTGTTATGCTGAAACTTCAGTCCGGTTGAACCTTCAATCAAGTAGGAATTTCAGTATATCTGGACCTTCAGTCTCCACGAATCAACAATCTGGTAGGTTACTCAGACTGGCAGAACCTTCAGTCTGACAGTACGTTTAACCTGGCAGGACCTTGAGTCTGGCAGGACCTTTTGTTATGCTGAAACTTCAGTCCGGTTGAACCTTCAATCAAGTAGGAATTTCAGTATATCTGGACCTTCAGTCTCCACGGATCAACAATCTGGTAGGTTACTCAGACTGGCAGAACCTTCAGTCTGACAGTACGTTTAACCTGGCAGGACCTTGAGTCTGGCAGGACCTTTTGTTATGCTGAAACTTCAGTCTGGTTGAACCTTCAATCAAGTAGGAAATTCAGTATATCTGGACCTTCAGTCTCCACGGATCAACAATCTGGTAGGTTACTCAGACTGGCAAGACCTTCAGTCTGACAGTACGTTTAACCTGGCAGGACCTTGAGTCTGGCAGGACCTTTTGTTATGCTGAAACTTCAGTCCGGTTGAACCTTCAATCAAGTAGGAATTTCAATATATCTGGACCTTCAGTCACCACGGATCAACAATCTGGTAGGTTACTCAGACTGGCAGAACCTTTAGTCTGACAGTACGTTTAACATGGCAGGACCTTGAGTCTGGCAGGACCTTTTGTTATGCTGAAACTTCAGTCCGGTTGAACCTTCAATCAAGTAGGAATTTCAGTATATCTGGACCTTCAGTCTCCACGGATCAACAATCTGGTAGGTTACTCAGACTGGCAGAACCTTCAGCCTGATAGTACGGTTAACCTGCAGGACCCTGAGTCTGGCAGGACCTTTTGTTATGCTGAAACTTCAGTCCAGGCGAACTTCATCAAGTAGGAATTTCAGTATATCTGGACCTTCAGTCTCGACGGATCAATAATATGGTAGGTTACTCAGACTGGTAGGACCTTGAGTCTGATAGTACGTTTAACCTGGCAGGACCTTGAGTCTGGCAGGACTTTTGTTATGCTGAATCTACAGTCTGAACGAACCTTCAGTCAAGTGGGAATTTCAGTATGACTGGACCTTTAGTTGTGCAGGACTTTACTGTGCCTAGGAATTAAGTTTCGCAGGACTGCCAGTCAGATAGGACCTTCAGTCTAGACGGACCATCAATCTGGGAGGTTCCTCAAACTGGAAGGACATTCAGTCTATCCAAACAAACTGTATTACCTTCGGTATGTTGGAACCTTCTATCTGACAGGATATTTAGTCTTGCTGGACATTCAGTCTGGTAGGTTATCCAACCTACCGAAGCCCCGATAATGAAGTGCTTAGAAACTTCATGAAGTTGGCACTACTTCTAAAAATGAATTTAAATATATTGTATTTGTTTTTACACAATTTTTTTTTATTTTGCACCCTTAAAATAAAACACAAACCTATGCAGGCCGTTAAAATGAGAGTTATATGCTTACATACAAATCCAAAATATTCCATTACTCAGCTAGGGTTCTTGTAACAACAGGTCATAATGTCCTTGAATTAGTTACATTATCCTACTTTCTTACTAGTTTCCTCTAAAACCTTTGACTTTACCAATTAAGCATTATTTGCGGTTTGCTAAACAAAAGGAATTCCTAATCAAAGTTGGGAAATTAACTCCTTAAAGGGTGTTTTCTAACTCAATATTGTCTTATAATACTGAGGATAAAAGTATTAGTTTAGTACTAAGGAAAAAACGGATTAGTAGCAGTTATAACGTATCATTCGCAACACTACCGCCAATATAGCTTTGGACAAGAACTCACTAGTTTAATCTTCTACTTAAATTAAATAGTTTATGTGTGATAATTGTTTCAATATATTATTATTCAATATGATAGGCCCTAGCTAATCTAAGTTTGGCGCTATTTATTTTGTGGTGTTGTATCCAAGGTTTCTATAACCTGTGTATTCTGCTAAGGCATGCCAGTTGTGGTAATACAGTTAACTCTTTAAATTTTAATATTTATCTTTTCTAAATTCCTGTGGTATTGTATTAATTAGGAGGTGAAGTACCAACGAGAGAATTGAATAACTCATGTGTTTTGGAAAACATTTAAAGTTTCTTATAATTATATAACATAAAATAATTTTGTAAAAGCCATTTCTAATTAGCACTGTGTTGTATAAGACTGATTATACTAAGCTTATACTTCTAATACTTTTATAAAATAGATGCTAACTATTCTATTTCATATTTTAATACATTTGAAATGTATATATAATACAACGATTTGTATAAACACTTCAAATAATGTACAACAATCCTTTATACTATATAACGCTTCTTGGATACTATATAAAAATTTTTATTACGTATTATAAGTGAACTGTATCAACATATTTTTTTTTCATTCCAACATTTTAAAAACAAATATAAGTATCCTAATTTTTAAATTGTAGTAATTATTAGTAAACATATTATTCTAACACACGCGTAAAGTGATGTAAGAGTAGCATAATCTACGTAAACACGTGAGCACACGTGACTTGGGGAGCGTAATTAGGGGAATTACGTGGCTAAATAGGTAGATGCGGTAAATACTTTGTTAGCTTAAATAATCTTGAGGAACGTTGTCTGCATACAATATTTTCCATGTTTATTTGCATCCGAACACAGTAACTCCAAATACCTCGTCGTTAAAGGGTCTTCCGCCTCCCGAAGACAATTTACCTCTGATTATCATATGAGAGGTAAAGTATCTGCTTCACTCCTGGTCACCCCGTCAGCTTATGAAGCACGTGCTATTTTGCAAACTGAATTTAAAGTCTGCCCTTAATTTATTTATACATTACTCAGGTGTAACATTATGAGAGTTAACTTAATGATTTAATTTTTGAGATGTGGTAATAATCCGAAATAGAATCTAGGTCTAAGTGTCCATTTGCAGATTTGGCAAATTTATTTTAATGTCCTGTCTTGTTCCTATAAATGTTTGATCATGCCATGTCAAACATATTATAACATTTAGTACAAAAAATAAACAATAATACTACCCTGACATAAGCCAAACCAGTTCAGTAAAATGAGCGAAAGGTATTTTTAGAAAGTCTCTTAGACAATTCGAGTTAGTAACTATTTCTCTTGAAGCACTCGAACTTACCTTTGAAGCAATGATCTTATCAAAACTTACACAAGCTCCTTTTCATTCAATCTGGTTCTAAGAAGCTAAAATACTTTTCACTTCTTGGTTTAGGAGGCACTTGAGGTTCCTTTATTATTAAAATATCCCAATGAATCAAAAGTAACTTTTTGGGCCTGTAGATTGTCTCCTCTGACTTGACTCAGGTCAAAAAGTAATTGTAGGAAGTGCAAATATACTAACAAACCATATTCAATAATAATGATCCTATATTAACATTCTACTTACATCAGTTCTATATTCTTAAATCACCGAGCTATTCACAAATATACATTTTCGGGGCAAAGAGCAAATCGGACTTTGAAATTATTATCTGCGGAGAAAAAAGTAGGGCTGAATGTTGTTGAACTATTTGACTTATTTATTTCAAGATTTAGTAGGATTTTAATCTTTATACTTAACTAAGATTATATAACGGTAAACGAACTTTTATTAGGTAACCTATAAATATAACCACTTATGTATTTATGTGTAATTTATTTTTATCTTGTTCTGTAAATTTTATATTTTTCTGTTCTTCAAATAATAATTCAATCTCAGTCTTAAGTTCAAAATGATTTTTAACAATAAGGTGTTACTTTCTGGTAATCTTATTAATCTCACAGGACTTTTATTTCTCAACATATTAATAATCTCCCGTTAAAGATCTTACATAGTTTATATCCCCTATATTTTAAGTTGTAATTTTAAGCAGAAAAATTCGTTTATATATTTCTTAATTACGTACTACTTCGCGTGAACGATTGTTTTGTAATCACATCCGTTCGTGAAAGGTTTTGTATGAATGAAAGCTTTGATTGCCAACCATTAATAATATCCTTTCAAAACGAGGCGATTCCAATTTGTCTTTATTTGCGGCTCGTTAAACAAAAGGTATTATCCTTGAATAAAATTGGGGAATTAAAGAGAAATGTTGTTGCTTCAAAATACCATTTAATACAAATACAATTATTTGGTAATAAAACAAGTAGAATGAATTAATGACAGGCGTTCAACGGATGTTTGTAACCACCAAAAATATGCCCACAAATAGCGACTTAAACAATTAAAGTAACCCACTTGAATTATATCATGTATACAACTATTCTTTGAGCTTAGCTTGTGACGTTATGTTCAAACAAATAAAAGACATACACAAGACTCACAAATTAATAAATTATTTACTCATACACGTTTATATGACAAAGTCATCATCAGTGAGTGTTGGTACCACAACTCAGTTGTAAGTTGGAGTTAGTAGTAGCAACACTCACTAATGATGATGACTTTGTCATTGAAACGCGTATGAGTAAATAAATGATTAATTTGTTGGTCTTATGTATATCTTTTATTTGTTATATCACGTAGTTTATTTATTTATAATTTTCAATATTTCCTCTTTTAATTAATCATTGCAATGTTATATTCTAGTGAAACCAGACAAGTTTTCGTTTGGAACGAATTCGACATTAGATACTGAATAGACGTTCGTGTGTTCTCTCACCTATAAAATATTATTATATCTGATTTATTTATCACTGCCTAAAACATATGATTTCCCTCTTATGGGGGTTTCTTTTCATTTACAATTGTTTTATAATTATGATTTTAATATTTTCAAATTCAGACTCCTATAATATTTTATTTATCTTTCAATATAGTTCAATACTTAAAGTCGAAAATATGATTTTTAAAAACTATATTGTAATAAAACACGTGTTTAAAATAATAAACCTCGCCCCTTCGACACTAGGCCGTAATACTTCAGTAATGGCTGGAAGGTTTAATGAGAAGTGTGGTTGGTGAAAAGGTCAAAACACCAATATCTTTGAGGAAACAATGATGATTAAATAGCCCACAATTCTTTATAGGTAATTTAGAGGTAATTATTTTAGGTTATCGTAATGTATTCAAATTAAGGGCAACTTGTAGGGGCAAATGCCCCAATTCATATTGAACCAAATTTTAAACGTTTTTATATTATAAATAATATTCAAGCTGGCTTGTGAGGAAAAGTTATAATTAAAGAATAAAAATATGGTACAACTCACAAATATTTAAAAAAATTTATTTCATACGCATTTTAACGAATAATTTGTCGTCATCCTCAGTGAAGATACACAAATCAAATTAACTAAAAAAATATTAAACATGACCTATAAAGTTTTAACAAAAGTAAAAACAAAAGTAAAAATCAGATCTGGCCATTGCCAAATTTATAGCTACAGCTACTAATATAATTACATTAAACAACATATGATAATTATAAATATTTAATTTAGATGAGCCTGTATTACTAGTTAAAACATAATAATAACAAACTTATTTACTTAACTTTAAAAAATTTTTAAAGATAGTATTTAACAATTAATTAATTAAAAATAATATTGAATTTTGAATTGGTCCTAATTCATTATTAACAATTTAATTTAATTTCTATTTATAAATAAAGTTTCCCATGAATCTGATTCATTACAATTTATCAAAATTTGTTACATCTTGAATTATTAATTTTCGTCCGTTTCATTTTTTTATGGATGTTATCTATCAATGATTCATTATATCCGTTAAATTTTGCTACACAGTAAATATAATTTAATTATTTTATATAATCTTCTTTCGAAAGAGGTAGAGTAATTAATCTATGTATCATAGAGTTAAAAGCTGATCTCTTATGCATTTCAGAATGAAAGGAATCTTTAGTTATGTATCTATTTGTATGTGTAGGTTTTCTATATATGTTAAATTTTAAATTGTTATTATTATAGTAGGCCATCTTCTCCTTAACTTTCGTTTCAAAACATCCCATAAAAAAATTAGCTAAGAAACTTGATAATTGATTTCCCATGGTGGTACCATCATTTTGTGCATAGTATTTACCGTTGCATTGGTACCCGTTTTGCGCCATACATAAATTAATAAGTAGTATATATTCTTCAATTTCATTCACATCTAAATTTAATTGTTCTAGCCATTTTCTAATTATATCAACAGTTTTTGAAATTGGTAAACTTGGATAAAGAGATACTACGTCAAATGAAACTAAATATTCTTCTGGTAATAAAGAAATGTTTTTTACTTTATCGACGAATTCATGAATATTTTTTACCATATACGAAGGAGTTGGGCTTAGTTCTTGTAGCCGTGATACCAACCATTTTGCTATTAAATATGTTGGTGAATTTATACCAGATATTAATGGTCGCATTTTTCTACCTTCTTTATGGACTCTAGGTAAACAATATAATTTTGGTGTTTGTGGGTTGGGTACTGTTATTTTTTACGTAGTATTGAGTATGGTCCTTCCTCGATTGTTTTTTCTACATTTTCTTTATAATCTTGTTTATCCATAATAACAATAGCGTTATTTTTATATTAGTTTTATTTTTAAAACAAATCAAAATTAATGTAATTCAAGCTTTTCGTAACAAAATTTCTCTATGAACTGTATTTTTTGTGAATGCATTTTCAATTTGATTTTTTTTGACCACTCGTATTTTCAATATGTATCTCAAATCTATCTTGAGATTTTACTCGACCTAGGGCAACATAAAGTTGTCCATGTGTAAAAACAGCTGTGGTCAACTGAAGCCCTGCTCTTAAAAATGTTTAACCGTGAGGCTTATTTACAGCTATTGAAAATGAAAGTCTTAAGTGAAATTGGTTCCTTTTCATTTGAAATATAAACAAAAAAAAAAAAAAACTATAAAGGCTATTAGCAAAAACCTGTACAAATAACCCTTAATACTGTTAAAACATTTATTTGTTTACAAATCATAATCAGCTGTTTTTCATTGCAATGTATTTCTTATGGATATTATTGGTAATTTTAAGTTTTTCAAAAGCCTATAAATGATGTTAATTGAGAAGAACCTATATTTTCTCCTCTCATGCGTGTCAATACCTTAATTTGAGACCCAGCTCCGTACGACCTTCCAAGCTCCCCCAATCATTCTCTCAAAAGTCGGCTTACGAAATTATATATTAGGATTAATACATATCCCTTGCCTAAACTAATGTTAGTATTTATAAAAAGTATTTTTTTTTTTTAATTTACGGGAAAACATATAGAAGCTCTCTTTTTCTGAAGGATGAAATAAGCATTTGCACTGGTTTAGTCAATAGAAGTAAAACCAAACGTAAATGTAATCTAAAAACATACGTGTATTCAGGCTTGCTACACTGAAACTCGAATACTTAGGGATATAAATATAATTCTTATGCAAAGACAATATTAGAAGAATGATAAATAGCCTCTAAGATTGTAAAAAATAACCTCTAATTAGATAAATGCGTCGATGTTGGTACAACAGGGATTCTATCTCTGGTGACACGCTCTCATCTCGTATAAAATAATAATAGGGAGTATTTTAAGGTAAAAGTAAGTCGAGTGTATTTCCGCAATTCTATATCTGATTTAACTTTCTTTTTTTTACGACCGAGGGATTTGAGTGAAAGTTTGTGTGTATTTGCCAAAGCTTGGACTGCATTTTTACTGACGTTTATCTTAATAAGTTATAATACAATTTAGAAACAAGAGTAAAAGAATTAAATAAAAAAGGAGATTTGTAAAACTCAGAATGAAATTAAAGTCTAAAATAAAAATATTAAAGTTAATTCTTAATATACTCATCCGAATTTCTGTTAGGAATATTTCTATATATTTGAGTACACATTTCTGTATTTACTATTGTTACATCTCTACTACTATAGAGGTAAATCTCAACGTAGCTCTAACGATACACGTCCCTAATACTCACATGAAGTTGCAGCCTATAGTAAGTACTAGATCTATGATCGCTGACACACCCAGAGACAAAAAATCTCAACTATTTGTAATAAGTAATCATTTTTAAAAATTAGAATAATTATAAGTAATAATAACATTTTAACAACAATAAAGTAAAGAATAATTTTAATTGATAATAAAAACATTGATAATAATTGAATAATTTAATTAGGTAAATATTTTCTGGATATAAATAAACAGGACACTTGAAAAATAAATTAAACAACCAGTTATTTTTTGAAATTTTATTACTAAAACTAACTTAATCAGTGTTTTATTTATGTGTATGTATGAGAACAACTGTTTAAAAGTAATAAATAAATATATATCACAAGAATATTACAAGAAAACGCGATCATTTTAAGTGTTCAGAATATTCCCTGCCTAGCGTTTTGTAGGAGATTTTAAAAAAAAACTTTAATTTTCCTTAAGCTGTCTAGATAGCTAGGAGTTTAACAAATACTGGACTGGTCATGTGATAATCAGAGACTTTTGGTGATAAAAACTCGAGGGAAAAGCTGCGATACCGAATGATGGTGGTCCTATGTACGGGGTGCTCCGACGCAAATAAATTAATAGTTAGAGTTGAAAGAGAAACCTGACTTAGGCAATAAGGTGAGCAAGGAAGGTAAAGTGGAAACTAGGTAAGGGAGTGTTCAATTTTACTCGTTGAAACAATCTTGGGGCTGAAAGAAGCACAGTTACATCACTAAGAGGAATTTTTGATAACTAATAACAAAACTTCATCAATCAAATTACGTAAATCGGCTCTGACTATAAATAAACATGGAATCTAAATAATAAAACAAACATAAGCCATATTTCTATGTTGCTATAGGTTTTTATAAAAATTAGTTAAAGGTGTTTTTCACATAATGTACACAAAAGAGGACAGTTGTTTAAAATTATCATTGTATTATCTGAAGTTTATAAACTTTGTATAGAACTTTATCCTTCAGTGCTCCAGATTTCACGTCCGCCCCAATTCACACTTGAGTCATCAAGGACCCCTCTGAAAAGACAATAATTTTAATAAACAATAGCTTTTAATTAGACAAACGCGTTGATGTTGATACAACAGGGTATACAATACCGGTGCGTCCCTGAGTCACTATTAAGGGAATCACCTAATTTCTCGTCTTAATTAAGCTTAATTGTCCTATAGACTTCCACTTATACAGTGAACCCGCCTCCTAGTGTCATTTTCTTTTACAACAATACTTCGATTTTTGAGATTCTATCTCTGTAGACACTCACTCCTGCTTATCATACAAATATCAAGAGACAGATTATATGATTAAAGTAAGCCATGATTTTTTGCAATTCTAATTCTGTTTAACTTCCTTTTAAGACCGAGAGATTTGAATGAATGTTTGGGTGTATTTGGCAAAACCTCTATTGGATCCTTACCTTCGTTTGTTTCAATGCGTTCCAATGCGTTTGTTCAATGCATTGTAAAACTCAAAATAAAACTTGAACATAAAATTAAAAATATAAAATTTGATACGTTCATTTTTGATTGGGATATTTACACTTCATCCACAGTAATAAAATACTCGGCGTCATATTTTCATTTGAAATTTAATTTAATTTTGAATGCTACAAGTCAAAGTGTCTGCAATATTTCCTCTTGAGAGTTTACAAAAAGAGGTTAAAACACTGGTTATGGTTCATAAGCTACTAGGAAAGCCAAGAGTAAAAATCAGAGGTAAAATGTTTTATGGTGAGAAAGTACCCTCTATGGGAAGAGTTCTTGGCCATAGAGACACTTCTTCAATATATCTATTAATTTTGTTGTATATATGTTTATTACATCTCAAACACCCACTTCAGATCTCGGAATATTATTTTCTAAAACAGAAAAACACGTTCAAGAACAATGCAAAACAAATTACTTGTACAATTTCTAACACATTAATTAGGAAAGTATTGTATGCAGACAACGTTTGTAAGTCAAATTAAGTTAACAAAATTTCCAGTCCGCCCCTACCTATTTAGGCACGTACTTCCCATTAATTACTTGACCCAAGTCACATGTACACACGTGTTTACTGTGATTATGCTACTCTTATATCACATTATAGGATTGTTGAAATAATACGTATACTACTATTTTCATTTACAAACAAATACTTTTGTTAAATTATCTGTACTTAAAAGGTTTAAATAAAACAAATACTTTTTAAAAACTAATGTTTATAAGTGTGTTTAATATGCGCTTCAGTTCATGAAGTCCATGATAAAACAAAGAACGTGTTAACACTGTGCATTTGTAATATGCACTAAACATTTGTTATACAATTATAAGTGTATAAATTTATTGAAAGATTTTTCATCTAAAGTTATATGATAAATATATTACACTATAAAATACAATAATTATATTCTTTGTAATACAATTATTTAAAATATAAAGTTCAAGTCTAATGTTGGAATATTTCTAAATTGTTCAGAAACTTAATGATGTTTTATGTGCGATAAAACATGTCTTCTAAAACTGGAAACATGATGCATGTTATGTAAAATATATTGTTTTAGATATGTGTCTTGTTCAATATACCTAATGTAAGTGGGATAGACCTTGAGAAATCTATCTTTTATTTCATTAAGGTCCTCATTATCATCTCCATTTTAAGCATAAGTCTTGAGATGTGCTCAATATGGTTATTAATTATCTGTCTCACTTGGGTAGTGTATTTTTTGTTAGTGATTTTTTTTTAAACAATTTTACTGTTGAAGGTATACTTCTGTTAAAAACATATTATATACATTAATATTTTTTTAAACATTGTAAAACACAGAGATATGTCGAGCGAACGAAAGTTTGCACTCCAAAAAATACAAACAAACTTTAATATTAATATTCTAAAATTCATAAACTTGTTTTCACAGCTGTTATATTATTGGTGATCGTTAATAGACATGTTCAAGGATGATAGATGGGATGTTGAAGGTCCTGGCTTACTGCCGTCGCAGGCATTGTAAGAATAAAACTACGTAGAAGACAATTGCCATCTGTGCGAATATCAGAGTGTTATTAATAGTTTTCTTTGAATTATTTTTCGTATTGTGGTTTACAGGCTAGATGGGCTAGTTACGACAATTTATTAGTAGCAAGTATAAAACTAATCCAGCTAGTATTGAATGTCACCATTGTTTGATCGATTTGTTTACTTTAAGAGAGCTTATTTTATGACTTGTCACACACAAGACTAGACGTCTGTGCTTAGGATATCAAAAAATAAGTTTCTCACGTGTGTGTCACCAAGCGTGACGGATCATCTTTTCGAGAGCGGGGACTTTTAGTTTGGGTGTAGTGGTACCGATTCCCGCCGCGCGCTTGACTGTACCCCGTTTGACATTGAGTCACGGGCCATTTGATATGGAGACTCCACTGCGATCTGCCGCCAGTTGTGATGTGCGGTGTGTTATTCGTTGTTTGACTGCAAAAAGTGAATGTTTCATCATCAGTGACTATTCTTGAAAACAGATCATCACCTTCGTCCGTAAAAGATTGCAAGAAAGATTGTGCAGCTGCCACACGTTGTTGCTTATGTCCGTCAGACAGTAAACGAGGAACCCACCTTGCACACACTTTCGACAGTTGAAGCCCTTCAGTGATGATGTGAAGAGATGCGTGGCAAATTTCAGTTTGGTGGAAGCTGATCCATAATTTCGTGAAGTGTCAATCGCTGGTCAGCATCAATAAGGTAGCGCACCACAGAAATGACGCCACCTTGGTGAGCAGTAGTTGGGCTTCCATCTCGCTCTTCATCGTGCACATTTTCTTTTCCTTCCAAAAACAATTTTGGCCAACGTCGAACCATTTGTACAGTCATTACATGTTCACCATACACTTCACATAACTGACGATGAATTTCAACGGCAGATTCACTTTTTGCAGTCATAAAACGAATAACACTCCGCGCTTCACAACTGGCGGCGAATCGCAGTGGAGTCTCCACGTCGAATGGCCCGTGACTCAAGGTCAAACGGCGTACAGTCAAACGTGCGGCGGGAATCGGTACCACTACACTCAAACTAAAAGTCCCCGCTCTCGGAAAGATGCTCCGTCACTCACGCTTGGTGACACACACGTGAGAAACTTATTTTTTTGTATATCCCTTGTATAAGGGATATTTATAGACCTTAAAATATCTATTGTTTGTTCAGTTACCCAATACTGTAGTAAGTGTATATTTGAGCAATGTTCATTTTTACTTAAACAAATAATAAAAAACTTAAATTGAATTAAGAACATCTGCGCATATTTCCCCGATTAGGAATATGTAAATTATTATATTACAAGGGTTAAATTATACACTGAAGCAGACAAGTAGATTCATAAAACAGCTGATCTGTAAAGTTACTGCCGGCCTAACCAATACCGGTTGCTAATAACTACAACTGACGAGAGAACTCTGCTATGTTATGCGATCTAATTAATTACTATCAAAACGAAGGCATGTCGTCTGCTCCAGGTTTCTTGGTCATGACTTCATTAGAAACAATGTTCGAAGAATAATACGTCAAGCTCCTTTATGAATTATGTTTATGTGCAATTCTAAAAAGCGGTTGCAACAAATAATTTAGGCCTACAGTGGGTGTAAATCTACACCATACAATTAACGATTTATAGATATATTTTTGAATTTTGTAAATTTTGGTTTTAAAAGAATATTAAATATTAAAAGAACATTTCATACAATATATTCTCACAGTCAGTTAAAATTTTTTTAAAATAATAAATAAAACCTATAACTGAATTACTTCCAAGTAGGCTACTACCATCACTAGTTATAGGTGTCTTATGTCTATGCTGTTTAAGTAATAAATTATAGAAGTATAACATGAAATATTTTACAGAGGTTAAAGATTAGGCTATAATGATTCCAAAAGATGGTCAAACAAATCAAGTAAAATTCTTTTTAAAGGTATAATTATGACATAATACAACAGACAGCTGTTATATAGCGAGGTCAATACTTTTTCTCGCCATATTATTTCCAACAAACATTTAATTTATATATATCCCGTAAAGTATTAAATTTTAAAAGAATTAGTACGATGGTATGCAATGGTATATATTTTTGCAACTGTCTATTTTACAAAGCAAATATTATGTAAACAAACGGAAACTTATTAAGGCCATTTCTATTTCAAATGAACGAAAATATAATTTTTAAAACTTTTTACATTAAATTTAAAGTAATAATTAATGTATGGCGAATAAATCACCAAAATAGAAACCAAATCTAAAAGTCATTAAAACTAATACAGTAAAAAGCGAGAATACAATATATGAAATAAATATGTATTGTAATTATTCACGGACAAGACTGAAAAATATCAGTAAGTAGTATCTGTTTTGCTAAGTGATATAAATAAAGATAAGTTTTTAAGGTTAAAATATCACAATTTGTGATAGCAGCCTACACGATGTATTAGTTAGATAAAATTATTAAAATAACTTTTTAAGAGTAAAGACCTGATACTCTATGTAAATAGTGTTGTAACTTGGTTTTTACTCAGTGAATAGGTTTGTTTCATAACAAAGTAAATTTGTAGAGACTCATATTCCCTATCCAAGATAGGCCTAAACCATATGTCTATTAGGTGTTTTTAAAACATTATCTGAAAATTATACCTGTATATGCTTGTACTGTATTAAGTGCAGTAGTAAAATAAAATAATTGATAAATAGATAACTAAACACAGAAGATAAAACCCTATAATCACAACAAAATAACTTCTAAAGAGGGTTACATTGTAACTGAAAAGTACAAGTGGCAAATTAATTTTATTGTAGTTAATGGATTTTTATTTATTTTTTTTGCTACTTTTTTTAACTCATAAAGCAAAGTTTAAGAGAAAAGATAATGATAAAAATTCACTCAAAACTTTATTACCAACAAATACATGAGGAATTTTCTTAATGGAAGCAGCTAGAGAATATATTTCCCCTCAAGGGTGTCAAGCGTTAGAAAGATTAGAGAAGCACAGTCGTATATATATATATATATATATATATATATATATGGATGATTGTCGTACTCGTGGCATTATACAAGTCATTACCCAACTAACAGTGCTAAAATAGCATCGTCTTTCGTATGTTCTATGTGTTACATACGTTAAAATTTAACCTAACCTTTGCCGACATATCTGATGTTTTATTCCTTGAAATTTAGGGGTTGTAGTGTTTAGATAACCAACTGTTAACCTGTTAGATATTTAGATGTATCTCACCAATAAGCAATGTGCTTCCACGTATTATGAGGGGTTTTTGTGAATCTGTCCTCTTAACTGTTATCGACTTTTATAGTCGAGATGCCTCAAATTGTAGTTTTAACACAACAACCAAAACAAATGTAAATAATTTTACCATAAATTCGATATAAGCTAAATAAATTTGATAATTATTTGGAATAATTAGTAACAATTAAAAATTTAAACGCCGTTACTATAGAAATTGTCTGTCATTTTTCTCCAAACTTGCAAAAGTACGACATGGGGAAAATAACAAGGCGTTGTTTAAATGCATTGAGCTGTAAGTATTAAACTGCAATTGAACGGATAAGCCCATGTTATATAGAACTAAATATTTTTCTAACTAATCCAATAAATATTTTGTATCAAGTACTCGTGGGTAAGAATAAAGGCACAAATGTCGCATCCTGTTAAATTCCAGATAAAAAAATTGGCCTACTAAATTATAGAGCATTATTATTTTTGTTTTTATTTATCTTGGTTATTTGTTATTGTTTCTCATTCATTTATTAGCTCCAAATTAAATTGCTATATTCTACTAATAAGAAAGTTTAAAATATTTTCCCGTAAATGTTTAAATAAAAGAGGTAATTTGTCATTCCTAAAACAGTAGAATTTCTCATTTTAATTTCTGTTTGCAATTGTTATACGAGCATATGAAGTATAAAATATTAGGCTGTATTAAACAGTGAAAAAATATACACCAAAAAAAAAATTCAAAATTATTTTGATATATTTATTTTCATGTTATTAATAAAAAATGTGTTGTTTTCAAAAATCTGTCATGATTTTCTCCATGCTTTGAAAAATGGAAAAATATTTTGTTTCAGCCTGTGATTTATATTTTCACATCTGGCTGCATACAGTTAGCAAATTAGGTGGTTTTATGACAACCATCGACTTTTTTGTTATAATTATTAGTATTTTGAAAACATTAGTCATGGGGTTAAATATTTTCACTTCTGGCCGATCACGGTTAGCAAATACTCGTATGGCTGTTTAATGCCCACTATCGAACTTTTGGTTATAATTAAAAGTATTTTGAATATGTCAGATACTATTAGGTCTGGGATTAAATATTTTCACTTCTGGCCGTTCAAGGTTAGAAAATATGGCTATTTAATGACCACCATCTAACCTTTGGTTATATTTAATAGTATTTTGAAAACGTCTGACACCATTAGGCCTGGGATTAAATATTTTCACTTCAGGCCTTTCGCGGTTAGCAAATATGGCTGATTAATGACCACCATCTAACCTTTGGTTATAATTAATATTTTTTTTGAAATTGTGTGAAACCATTAGACCTAGGAATAAATATTTTCACTTCTGGCCGTTCACGGTAAGCAAAAATGATTGTTTAATGCCCACCCACATATGGTTATAATTAATATTTTTTTGAAATTGTGTGAAACCATTAGGTCTGGGATTAAATATTTTCACTTCTGGCCGCGCACGGTTAAAAAATATGGCTGTTTAATGACCACCACCGAACTTTTGGTTAAATCAAAATGTACCTCACAATTCTATTCTATTCTTTACCCGATGTTTGTTATTAGTTGTTTCAAAATAAAAAAAAGTACATAAACTTATTCATTCTTATAACTTGACATTTTCAAATTTAAATCATTACGTATGATAATTTAAATCAATTTTTTACTTTTAAATGTTTGAGCAACTTTTACCAAGTTTTAAATTTACTACCCTAGTTGTTTTAAAATAAAATGATGCCACGTCTACGAATGTAAAACGTACAATGTAAAGGTTAACTGAGTGATGGACCGCACAGTCGAAACTAATATAAATACAGTCCTGAAATTGGAGAATAAATCCGTTTCGTAAAGTTAACTTTCATGCTGAAAAGATTTACATTATTTTAATTTAAAAATATAAAAACAACAAAGCTAGAAAACAATTTATCAGGATCAATCAGCTGATTAATGTTTTATAATCATCTGATTATTTTTTTTTAATCTAAGCTAGTTATTTAGTGATTGTTAAAATAAATAAGCTAAACAAGGTTATAGTGTATTATATTAATATTAATTTGTGTGCATAGTTTTAGCTAAACAAAGATAAATATTTGGTATTAATACACAATAAAACAATATCTTTCGTGAATTATTTTATAATTTTCAGAGTTTTCAAAATTTGTTATAAAACAATTTAAGGTTATGTTATACACTTCTGTTTCGATATATTTTTTTATTTAATTACTTTGACTTGATTATCTTTCAGTATAATTACTCTATTCTTGACATTTTAAATAGGCTACTGATAATGTTTAACAGTAATGGTTTGAGGTCTGTGCAAATTTGTGGCAAGTTTATTTTATTAATTTTCATCGGTTTATTTCAGTTATAAGCTATTGCAATTTCTTTTCCACCACTTTCTCTATGATATTCCGTGCTGAAATAGGATCATCAGAAGCTCCTGAGATTGTTGGGAATGGTGGGTTGCATGAAATTGTAGATGCTAGGAAGCTATTTCAATTTTTAATTGAAGCCTATTTCAATGGTGAAATCTTGGAAATGAATATTATAATACACGTAAAATGTTTTTCTACAAATTTGTTGAATGTACACTTTGTAATTCTTTTCTTATCTAAAGCAATACAACCTACAAGTAATAAAAACAGCTGTTTGGTTTCCGAGTAGCTTAGAAGCAATATTCCATTTCATTCCCATTACACTTCAAAATCAATATTTATCATATTATTTTAACAATTGTGGACTCTGTGGTTATTATTTTTCATCCTGCTTGCAGCGTAAAATATTTTGTGTGTAATGTTCTTTTAGGCTTTTTTTTATTTACCCGTCTAAATTTTGTTTATATTTTAACAGGATATGTAAGCAAGTTTACAGTTTATAATAAATAAACTGCTGTTCATAGTTTAAAAACAAATTAGTATTTGATTAAAAAAAACACAATGGAATACTTTCTCACGCAAAATTATTTTATTTTTAAATTTATTTTATAATCTTCATAGTACCCTATACATTTTCTATAACACTAATCTTCGGTTTATGCTAGGAACATCTGTTACGATTTATCTCTCAAGTTATTGTACCATGACCATATCCAATTTTATAAAGTTTATTTTCAAGATTCTTAACACTTTTAAAAACTGACAACTGTACATTATGGTGCTTTGAAATTGTGTAAATTTATGGACAGAGGAAACTTTATATCCCAATGTAAGCACTCATTCTCGCTAAAGTATTTATTCTGTACAACTTTTGAAAGGTAGGTTTTTGATTACTTTTGTATACATTTTGTCTTAAAGAATCCATTTATTTGTCCTTTGGAACTATTCTGGAATTAGTTTTGAATCTTGCTCATACCGGTGTATATAATAAAGTGCAAATGTAGCATATTTTGATTAAATAAATCAAGTAAGGATTGGAAATAACTATTTACTCATACATGTACGGCGATTTCAGCACTGTGCTGTTGGAGAGTTGGGAAAAGGAGGAAGGCGGTAACTGAAGACAAGATCTTCAAGAACGATGAGGAACGTAACGGTAATGTTAAAATTTTAAAGTAAAATTAAATTTAACGTAACTGTATTCTAAGTTGATGATTGTTTTTCATTGGTTCGTTTCTTAAATGTAATAAATGATAAAAAAAACATTCACGTTACCAATCTTATTATTAAAAAAAATCTGAAAGAAAACATTACAACGAGCTCAGATATAAGTGTTGACAAGACTGATTCTAAACTCCTACATATCCTAAGAAATCTGCATCTTTTTTAGTAAAACATGTGGAAAGGTTTTATGATCTAATAAACAGAATTAAAAACAAGCAAAACAATAATTGTATACTATAGCTAAGAAATACTAGGTAATACGAAGATATTGAATATCAAGGAAATTAACCGAGGAATATGAAAAAGGATTGGAAATAATTATCGTAGAAAAAAATATATGTTGGTGAGCGACGAAAGGAAAACATTTGCTCGGCATTGTGACATATAAGTACCTGAGTATGGAGATTACAACAGAAAGAAACGAATGATAGACAAAGAAACAAACCAAGGAAGGAGAGCAATTACTGTTTTTAATAGAATCCTTTGGGATAAATAACAACAAACAAGGGATATATAATGCAATTTTCCAAAGTCTATTCATTTACAGTAGTGACGTAAACAGGATGAAAGGAAAATGCAAAAGGAAGCAAGATTCAACCGAAATGGAAACGTAAGGTAAGTAAACTACAGCGTCCAATAGTAGATAGTATTGTTATCCAACAACTTAGATTGTATGGACATTTTCAAAGAATGCCTGAAGAACAGCTCCCTAAAATTCAAAACGTAGACTCCTAACGAAAAAGAGTAAGACCACACTGGTTGCCACTGTGGGGATATACTATGGGCAGCAACTTGCTGGTCGTCTCGTGCTTCCTAAATAAGGTATTAATGTTTCGAAAGTCTGTCGTACATAGAGAGCTCAAAAAAGCAATGAGAGAAGAAGCTGCCACGACAGAAAGGAAGCATTCTCAGGGTCAACAAAAGAACCCTGAGCTTTACGGTGGTTCATTGAGTGCCAGTGAGCCGATACAGGACCCTTAGGCTTAACTTTGGACCTGGTTTCAAAGGAACAATAAATGCACTATGTAACACTATTTGACCGTCGTCATAGCGGCATAAAAAGTCCTGATCAAGACACACAAAAAGCTTGTTCGATAAACCTATTTCTTGTATCAGTAAATTGTTTAATATTGGTCTCTAAAAGGCCGTGATGAACTGTAAATGGTTGAAAAGTCGACGACATATTAAATTAACTGCTTGTTAGATCATTTATTCATTACTCCTTAAAAAACTTTAAATTCATTTTAATATAATAGTTTTGAAATTAATATTTATTTTGAGAAATGTTACTAAAGTTTTATTATGTATTTTTTTCCAGAAGGGAGCCAAGACTCCGTGATATCTGTCGAAACCGCGGAAGGTTAGTAGAAATATATATATTATCATATAGCTAAATATATGTTGCATATCTTAAAAAACTATATAAAGGAAAATCTGTGTCTATGAGCGCTAGTGCATATTTAACTATTATTCGTCTTGCAACATGAAATAGCCGAGAACGGTCTAAAGAACCGACTTTAAAAGTAATAAAATTGTAACTTAGTATTCAAAACTCCTAATTCGACTCCTGTTTACAAATTAATTTTAAAAGTGGTAGTTGTAGTGTAGTAAATAATTCACATAGTGCAATTCATAGTGGAATAACAATTGTTTTGAATTGTTTTTTCAGAAGCAGTCATTGGAATTCTGATGGAAAGTGTATTCGAGGTCCTGGCCCTGCGTGAGCAGGTAATAGATAATTGTATTTCCGGAGAACACAAACACACACACACACACACACACACACACACACACACACACACACACACACACACAACGAGAGAGAGAGAGAAAGAGAGAGAGAGAGAGAGAGACAGGCAGCTAGACAGACAGACAGAGAGTGAGAGAGAAAAATGTTAAATTTGGTTGGAATTTAAAATTTTCAGAAAGTTTTTATACCAAAGATTTAAAAAAACTACCAATAGAGTATATTGGTAATGGAATCTATCATGATATAGCTTTGTGAAAAATGATAACAGTTTACAATTTTTTTTTTTTTTTTGAGTCTTATGGCAGTTAGCTACTACGATCTTCATTGACAATGAAGGATAGGAAATTGTTAAGTTAGATAGGGTTAAGGTATGGTCGTAAAACACCAAGGTATAGGATAGGACGATCGTAAAATCATCTACCAAATTAAAAGTGCTAAAGTAAAGTTGATAAATTAATGAAGAGGTTTAGGTCTCTTTACACCCAGGATAGCATAGACGATACGAAGAATTTGCTTTAAGGCTGTTATCCGCTTGATAAAAAGCAAAATACACTAATGTTTCATGTCGTAACCATATAGTATTTCTAAGCATATTGAAATAATCCTTTATAACAAAGTAATGGCTGACTGAGAGAGAAATCTGAGAATAACTGCAATAGATGGATTTCTGAAGTAGAAATGTGTCAGTGATTAGAAAACAGGACATATTTGCGTTGAATGTTTTGGGATGGGATCGTATAAATAAGATGCAGATCACGAATGTGGTTTTATTTTAAATGTTAATTTTGTAATTCTCTATTATCTTGATATTCGTTGTATTCCATCAGCCATAACTTTTAAGACTAATCTGAAATTTATGTCTTTTTCAACCAGTTATAAGCTTGTTATACGCGTTTCCTCTGAGCCTTTAAATTGGAAAGAAATAGCTTATTTTTTGCAAATATTTCATTGCAATTTTTTTAAAATTTTTAAATAATTTTACTTGGAAATACTAAGACTGTTGTTTCTTTTTTGCATAGGAAAAGGATTCGGCGATGCAGTTGGCATTAGAATTCTTCGCCCGCAGAGAAGATCTTCCTACGCTGGATGATGTCCCAACAATATCTTGCCAATGCTCCTATGACTGCTTGGAGAATACTATTTTTGGACAACGTGCGCCTGATCTGAGCTACTGGCGGAGCAGATTTTAGTGGTAAGTGTTTTAAATACACACACACACACAAACACACACACACAGAAACAAACACAAACACACACACCGTCTTATTTATTTTTATCCCAGTTGGTTTGTCACTTGTATATATACGTTTATTGGGAATTTAGACTAACATTGTATGAAAAACAAAGTTATAAAAATAAAAATTAGGAGATAATTCCTATGGTACCTTTTCTACCTAATAAAGTAAGGGATTTTAAAAAACGTTACGACAGACATTAAGATATAATACAAATATAATAAATAATTAACTTATTATGAATCTACCACCTATAATTTCCCTTGTCTAAAACATTATTGCCCCATAAAGTTAGATATTGGTATCGATTCAGTTCTATTATTACTTAAACATACGCTTTTGCTCGTAACGGTATTTTTACAGGTTTGATTAATCTGGCAAGCTATATAGGTAATCGTGTTATTTAACAATTCACTTTCTCCTCTACTTCTATCTATATATCTTTTAGAAAACGTTCCAGAGTTCTGTTCATTGACCACGGTACTTTGTATCTTCTGTAATCAGATATAGTTTTAGAAATTGTTTTTTCAACTCATATTGCTGTTTTAAACTACGGTCTTTTATTTCCCATATGAATACAAATGTTTATTTTACGTTTACGTTCTAAACTTTTTCCTTCACGAAGTTGACACACTTACTCATTCCAGACACTTCCAGTCTTATCTTCCAACCAGTGTATATATATAAACTTTTGTTAAAAATTAGCATCAAAGGGTTTTTTAATACTCAGCTGACACTCTACAGACGAAGTAGGCTGTCAGCTTCGTTAATGAAACGATTGTTTCGAAACGAGTCAGCAAGCAACGTTTTACGTATTCTCGTTGATCCTCCTTTACCATGTTAGTTTTCGCCTAACACCAATCCGGCTTGTATGCGTCGCTTTAATTCTATGCGATAAGTAAATGATACCTCTGTACTGGTAGCAAATAATGTATTCCTCTTTAGAAGCAATAATTACTGTACTTATTTCGTCTGGATTTCTAACATTCCTTCTTGCTACAGCAGGTGAATAAGTAGAGAAAGAGTTTTTTTTTCTTTACATATGCAGCTGGATTTGTGCTTGTGTTAACGTATTTAAAATTATTCTCATTTTTAACACGGTTAGTGAACGTCATTAAAAGGCTCTGTTCATCTGTGACCAGCCTAAATATACCAACTTGTTATTATTATAGTTATACATATAATGGCTTATGTAAAAGTTAAACAACATTATAAAAATTTAATATATTTCGTTGCTTGCTTTTGTTTCAGCGCAAACACTAAAATTTGTTACAGCAGCAGCTTAGCCCCGCCCCCTTCTCCCCTCAAATCACAACTGTTTTTCCAAATTTTATTCTAAATTTTGTTGTGATTGTTCTAATTTTACTAATAACATTTACTCCACGCCAATTACATAACTTTTCCTGCCGAAAAGGCAAACGTTTTTTTTTTTTTTTATATTCACACTTCAAAATTAAGGGGGCGTAAAACATATCCAAATTCAAAATTTTATAATTCAAAATTCTTGTCCGTCCCGATGCCCCGTTTATTTTTTTTTTATTTTTTTTCAAAATTATGGGGGGTAATGAAGGTCGCCTCCGTGCACTGGCCAGCACAGGTGCCTCCTGGGTAAGCATACGATCGTGGAATTGGCCTGTATGCTAGCAAAAGACCTTCCGGGTCGGTCGTGCTAAACAGGTCAACGGTTCCTTGGTAACAAAACAAAAATTCCTTGAGTTACACCCCTCAAAGTTTGAGAAGGAACATGAAAAATGAAGTTAAAAAAACCAAACACATATATTTAACTACAAAGGAAACCCTTGGGTCAAATTCTAGAAGAAGTTACGGCGAGAGACCATAATTTTACTAAATACAATGACGGAAGCTCTTCAGAAGTCTTCAGCGTCTTCAGAATGTTCAGGAAGTTTGAAAATGTAATCCTCCTACAACAAAGTAACCGCATATTTCTACAGCAACTATGATTAATTTGCAATCTAAAAGTGAAAAATAGCAACAGAACCCCTCCTCAGCAGAGTTCTAATAAGTTAAGATTATATTGAAGAATGAAGTAACAACTCGCTCATTGCACACATAGCGCCTTTAGATGTGGAGATTGTTTGACACTAGTACAGGAAGCAGGTTTGGAGACAGATATAATGAAAGATATCATGTAAAACCTAAATGCTATAATCCTAAACAAGAAAGTTCCCCATTGTCGCCTTCTAGATTACAATGACAAGTTTTAACGTCCTAAATAGTTCGTTTCCATAACAGATAAGGAAGTTCACAATGTTACATAAGAAGAACGTGAAATACTTGACGAGAAGATGCAATTGAAAGATATGACGAAAGGTTAGCTGTGAATGATCTGTTCTTAGAGGTGAATATAGTAGCCTCTTAGGCAGGACGAGAAAGCCGCCTATGGAAGAAAGCGTAAAGATTTTCCGCTGTCAAAAAGTCTACAAGATGACGTCATGATGATCTCAATCAACAACTGTATTATTGGTCAAATATAATATTTTTTTGTAAAACTACAAACATAGATTTTTAATTTTAAAGTTTGTCTAGTTGAAGAGATTATTATTTTTATTATTATTACTAAAACTCGGAGGGACCTTATCGGTGTAGAGCACTTAACTGTAGCCTTTGTACTCTCTTCCCATCCCTACCACAGGACTAGCTTAGTGGATACCTACCTCTTTGCAGAAATCAAGTACCCACCTGATGCTAGATCTTCTGATATCCTCTGGTGTACATACCTGCCAGCCAAACCACTTTCTCCTGGCAGCTCCCAAAGCAGGACACTCACCGAGTACGTGGATTGGGCTTTCCTCTTGGTCCTCGTCGCATCTCTTGCACACAGAGGACCTAGATTTTCCAATTTTGTATTGGAACCCCCTCAGATTCCCATGGCCTGTAACCAGCTCTACAGTAGCTCTGAGTTGATGTCTACTTAAGGAGAGTAGTTCTTTGCCCCACACATCTCCTGAGTAACCCCACAGTACCTTGGATTTGTTACACCCCAAGGTTACATTCCATTCTTCCCTGCACAACCTGTCTATATGTGCCGTGATCCACTTGCGCCCCTCCCGAGGCGGCATGCTCACTGCCATCAGCAACGGTCCTTGGGTTATACACCCTTGTTTTGCTAAGGCGTCAGCTCTCTCATTCCCTATCCAGCCAGAATGTCCTGGAATCCAGGTTAGGTTGAGTGAATTATGCTTACTCAGCTCTGTTAGAGAAGCCATAGTCTCAGCCACCAACCTAGAGCTGGTACTAGCCTTACCTAAAGCCTTCAGAGCTGCCTGACTGTCCGAGCAAATCCAGATGGCCTTGCCCCTCCTGCCAGACCCTATTATTTCCTCAGCACATAGTTTGATCGCGAGCACCTCCCCCTGGAAGACAGAGTTGTAGTCCTCCAGGCGATGACAAAATCTGTCTTGGTGTCTCGGTCCACTAAATCCTGCTCCCACTCCTTCCTTCATCTTGGACCCATCGGTGAACCAGATTTCACCATGTCTGGGTCTATACTCCGCCCGTGCCTCTCTTGCAGGAATAAGGATTTTGTAGTTTCCTTTTACCTTTTTAAGAGACAGTATCTTATCCTGAGGTTCTATCCAGAGCTCCTTCAGTGAATCCCCAAATAGCTGTTTATGAAGTTTGCTACTTGTCTTCCACTGCCCAGTACAGCTTAGCCGGTATGCAGTTTTCATTGCCTCCATCCTAATTTGAAGACTCAAGGATGGAAAACCCAACATAACCCTCATGGCCGCACATGGTGTGCTTCTCCTTGTAGCAGTTATGCCTCTAAGGAAGAGCCCCTGCGCGCGGTCCAGCATTCTTTTACTTGTTTCTTTCTGTGCCCTGTCCCACCAGACGATAGAGGTAAAGACCAACCTCGGCACCACAATGGCGGAATAAATCCAGTTCATTTGACGTGGACCCAAACCCCATCTCGTGCCTATTGCTCCTCTGCATTGCCAGAACGTAGCTATGGCTTTTTTGCACTTATTCTCCAAATGCTCACGCCAGAGTAGCTTCCTATCCAGAATAACTCCCAGATATTTAGCACTCTCAACGTAGCTTATTTTAGTATTACCAACTTCCATCATCTCCAGCGATTTAGTTTTATATCGCCTAGTGAAGATGAGTGCCACAGATTTCTCTCCTTGAATGCATAGTGCATTCTCCCTGCACCATGCTTCTGTTACCTTGAGTGCCTCTTGAAGCAGGTCTTTGAGGACCTCTTCAAATGGGCCCCTGACAAGGATAGCTATGTCATCCGCATATCCTACCACCTAGACACCCATTCCACTGAGTGTCCTTAGTAGGCCGTCCACGACAAGGCTCCACAGCAAAGGGGATAACACTCCACCCTGCGGGCAGCCCTCCGAGACCATCCCATTTATCGTGCACCCCATCCAGGATGCAGTGCTTATCCGGTTTTCCAAAGAACTCATAATCCAATTTATAATTCCATCAGAAATCCCATGATCCATAGCTGCTCTCTTAATGGCCAGTCTAGAGGTACTATTAAAAGCCCCCTCCACATCAAGAAAAGCCCCAATACATATTCCCTTGTTGTTGATCTAACCCTTAATTAAGTCTACGACCGACAACAGCGCAGTCCCCACTGACCTACCAGTTCGGTAGGCGTGTTGGTCCTGATGAAGCGGATACTGCTTCAAAGGTCCCTCCTTCAAATAGTAGTCCACCAGCCTTTCCAATGTCTTTAACAAGAAAGATGTGAGGGTGATAGGTCTGAAGTCCTTTGCCTCTGTGTAACCTTTCCTCCCCGGTTTGGGGATAAATATAACCTTCGTTTTGAGCCACTGCCCGGGCGTGTAACCGAAGGCAACACAGCCTCTGAGTAATCCTGTAAGTGGCCCTATTATTTCCTCCTGGCAATTTTGTAGTAGTGCTGGAGTAATGTTATCTAATCCAGGCGCTTTAAAAGGCTCAAAAGACAGAATCGCCTCTCTCACCTTTTGCGCTGAGCAAAATCACCTGCCCAGCAATATTCCAGTCCGCCCTTAGCCCAGTATGTCGAAGGTTTTGAGCACCGTCCCCTACCGGTCTAATATCGGGAAAACTGTTCCTCATAAGCAGACGCAGTGTTTCCTCCGGGGTGTCAGTAAAGCTACCATCAGTCTTCTTGACAAACTTAAGCTCTCCCCTCGGTCCACCTTCTAACACCTTAAACAGTCTAACAGTGTCACTCAGTGTGCTTGTCTCTGAGCACCACTTTTCCCAAGAAGCACGTTTAACCTCTTTAATAAGATTTTTATAGAGACCCTGGCTGTCTTCATATGCCTGCCAGGTCTCCGCCGTTTTCTTCTTCTTTGCCCTATTAAAGAGCCTTCTAGTCTCTTTCCGTCTTGCCTCTAACTCGCTGTTCCACTTAAGCTTACCACGCCCAGTATTTATCCGCGAGAGAGGGCAATTTTCCTCAAACGACGTGGAAATTGAAGTCCTGATGTAGGCCTCAGTATTTTCCAGTTCGTTTGATGTACCATAATTACCACGGAAGTCAGACATCTGCCATCTCACCGAGGACTTAAAACCTTCCCAGTTTGTCCTTCTCGGGTTCCTAAACCACACCACATGGGGAACAACTCCCCTCATCGTAGCAGTGATGATCCGGTGATCAGACATGGAGGGCTCATCCGAAACCTGCCAGTCATGCACCCACCTTACCATTTGTCTATTACAGAAGGTGATATCTAGAACCTCCCTTCTGTTTGAAGTGTCAAATGTTGACTCGGCACCTGTGTTTAAAACCACAAGGTTTTCTTCAATCAAGAAGGCTAGGAGCACCTCACCTCGCTCATTTGAGTCTGTGCTGCCCCACACCTCATTATGAGCATTGGCATCACAGCCCACTAAGATTCCTATATTCCTCTCCCTGCAGTACCGAGCTAACTTACGTAATTCTGCAGGGGGCGATTCTTTATTGTGGGCGCAGTAAGTGGAGGCCACGATGAACTCCCTGCTCCCACTTACCTCGCCCTTGCCTCGAATTCTAACCACCGCTAGGTCTTTAGTTGAGAATTCTTGAATCAGCGTGGCTTCTAGTCCTCTGACTATCACACATGCTCTGTGCCCCTCATGTTCCCCACTTGCGTAGGTGCGCCCAGCTGCAGTCAGACCCCTTATACGGTTCCTGACCAGCCACGGTTCTTGCACCAGCGCAAGCGCTGGTAATGTGTGCCTCACATTTAAGCACCTGGTTAGGACCACCGAGGCGATTTTACTGTGATGCAAGTTGATTTGCAGGATCATTGCTCGAGGGTCAGTCATCTCCAACTGACCCCTACGCCTTCTCCTGATTCTCTCTCTCGCCCTTCTCTTCCAGGTCCTTAGAGGTCCACTTAAAAGTGACCTCTGCAGTCCCCAGGAAGGCTTTCCCATCTCTTGCCTTTAATAATCTGTACAATGCCTCATCCAATCCTAGGCATAGGAGGCTTGCAGGTCCCCGCTCAATGCACTGTAGGATCTTCCACTTCGAAGTGTCAATTTCTGGGTTTTGCATCCCGATGAACTTGACCAGCTGAGTGGCCTCCCTTTTTGGTGGTGGTACTAGCACCGTCACTTTCACCCTTTTGATCAGTTCATCAGGCAGTTCTAGCCTTGCCTGAGTCCCGTCCTCGAGCTTAACTGACGGTACCACTTCTCTCAGCCATTTTGCCGATTCCTCCTCAGCACAAATAAATGCTGCGACTCCATCCCTTAGGTGAGTGTCTCTGAACCGCGGAACAAAACCTCCACTAGGAGTGTCCAGAATCCGGTCCATAACGGTGCCCTTAAGGTGGTCGAACGCCGCCATCTCCATCCTCACGCCTACACTATCCCCAAAGGTCACAAGAACCCTCGGAAGGTTGGCGGAGATCGCCGAGAAAGACGGCCCTCCCGACCAAGCAGGTGGTTTCCTCATGGTAGGAAAGCCAGAGTGCTTTCCTCCTTTGTGCACCACTCATTCTTCCTGTTGCCTTCGCAGCTGGATTTCCATCTGTCTCTACGGGGGCCGAAGCCACCTCCATAGGAACAGATTTGTCGGTAGGTTCTAAGCCCTGACCAGTTAAATTTATTTTTTTCTCTGCCATGTGTGTTCCCACGAGCAGCTAGGGAAATAAAGGTCCGCCGCCGCAGAGCCCCGCTTACGGCGGTAAGGCGACTTAAGTACTCAGGGGTGGCGCCAGGTGCCCCTGAGGCTCCGTTAAAGACCCTCCTTACCCTGAGGGCCACGAATCTACATCGGCACGGATCGCATAACACCTTCAGATCGGGGGTGTAAGTGCCCATCCAGACCACCAACCTGGATGAGGGGTGCTTCATGGTTGCCGCCCGCAAGGGAAGGGCAGGGCGAGAGCCGGGCAGATAACAACCCTTCAGGTGCTAGGACTGGCCCGTTTTTTTTGAGCCGCCTTCATGCACTCACACAAATGCCTGGACTTCCCGTTTATAGGGAGCCACATACGTACAGCTCCGCTCCACCCGTCCCCCACGCCCGGATTAAACCTCTCCACCACGTCAAGGTCATGCAGCCCATAGGAGAGGTAGTTGAAGAGATGTTTTAGTATTAAAAAATTGTGCGATCTAAAACTAAACGGGTTGCTTCACCTGCGTTCAAACACCAAACTAAATTTGTTTTCAATATATTTTCACATTACAAGATGCTATTTTATACACAGAATTTTAGATAATAATATTTTTTTTAAAGTAAAATGTGATATATTGGGAGGCTATTGTATCTATCCAACTTTCAAATGTGAACAAATGACAAGAGATTGACTGATTTTTCTAAAGAAAGACAATAATAACGCTTTCCATTCTTAACACTTTCCATGAAGGCGATATTAAGTCCATGACAACATTTAGTTGAAAGTTGTTTTACTTCTTCGTCTTTTAAGGAATGTTTTTTGAAAAAAAAAAAATGGTGGATAATAATATCCAGTTATAATAACATCCACTTATAATATATCCATTATATCAATGATATCTATAATATAATAATAAGTGGATAATAATATCCACTTATAATAATATCCACTTATTGTCGTTGTTGTTGTCGTGTGACAAGTGCAATAAAAACAATAAAAACAGAAAAAAGGTGTTCAGAGTAAGGTAGTGAGAGCACAGTTACACGGGTCCAAAGGCGTGAAGCACTGCATTGGCCACATCTGCAGCTTTGTCCGTCTAAAGGGTCTCCCTAGAACAGTTTAAGTCAATTTTAAATAGTGCTGCAATGATGGACGGGCAGTTGAAGAGATGATCGGGATTAAGCTGTATCCCTGAGCAGTAACTACATTCAGGGTATGTTCTTGATCCATCAGGCAAGATTTTCATGTCTTTGAGGTGCATTGTCCTCAGTCTGGCAATTGTTTTTGTTATTTCCCTGTTGAAGTTAAGCTCGGTGTTCGAGTCAGCGCTCGAAGTTCAAGTTGCTTTGCTGCATAACAGCTGTACCGTGACGTATTGGTCATGTGATCTCTGACCCGCTAATCGATATCCGAAATTATTGATTTTTTCTCTGGATGAACGCTGCACCCCCACTCCCTTCTTATTTTCTAAGCTTTCTTCCGCGTCAAGAAAAAGTAGAATCGTTCCGACCCTCGAACAGTGCAGTTCTACGTTAAACCTCGTAGCCTATTTCCGCATGGCTTTGTTTCAGACAATTTAAAGTACCGCTTTCGTTCGTTAATGTGCTTATAGTGCGGACCGCGTTAATGAACTTTTAATGAATATTTTAACTGTATATTTTCGCCGTGTTAGTAAAAGTGTCGCCCGATTTCGCCGGTTGCGCAATCTTAGTGCGTGTACTCACGGTAATAAACTAAGTGCTTGTAAGCTTAACTTTTACGTTTACTCATATTTCAATTGAGTTTTTTAGTTGCGTGATCGCCTTCAAGAATTCTACGCTGCCTGAGACGACCACAGTACTGTGGAGACTTCACCTCGATTCCAACATTGCATCACTTCTTACCTATGGTAAGTGCGTAGTTAAGGAATATGAACAATTTATAATTTATTTGTACTAAATTCAGTGTCGTTGCGTTTTTAGTGTTAAATGACTCTATTTTGCTTAGAACAGTGCTTAAACTTGCTATGTTAAATATTAACGTAAATTACGCAATCCAGAGTAACCTTGTTAACAATAGGGTTTACCGCACCTCGTAGTTTTATTTCTAACTTTTTGATCTGCGGATTAAACATTGGTCCTCGACCAAGCCGGATAGTTTTAATTTATTCCAGCTATAAACATTGGTCCCCACCGGACCGGATTATTGAATTATTTCAGTGACCTAGGGTTTTTCTTTCAATTTCACGATAATGTATTAGTGACCACGTGGTTCCTTTGTAACCAAATTAAACATTTGTTGAGTTATTTCAACGATAAAAATTTATAAATTTTTAAAATTTTTTAAAGCTGTAACTAACGTAAGCATGTGCTTACCGCGACGTCACAATCAGGAAAACTTTAACGATAATTACCGGTGCCACATTGCGCAATAAGCCACGTGGCTCATAGTTGCATGATTACGAGCAAGGAAGTGTTTATGCTTGCTACGACTTACAAATTTTATACAGTCCACTTTATTATCGCGTTTGAACTTATAGTGAGGTTTTTAATTTCAATTGTTTGTGGTTTTGAAATTTATTTAAAATGGAAATTAATACGGAGTATTATTTGTCTAAATTGAGAGATATTGTAGGCGAGCTGGAACAAGTAAAGAGTGTACTTCACGATAAAGAAATACCAGAAGGCCTCGCACGGGAAATTCGACGAATTCAATCTAACTTTATCGAAACGTATGAGATATTAGAGAAAACGTTCGCCAGTCAAGTTGCCGAACTTGCTGAAAGTGCATTTAAGATTAAAAAACAATTTCAGGACACGTATTTGCCAATGTTGGCTAAATACCCGAACATTATTAAGACCGAGGTGAAGGTAACCTCGCAGGTCAACCCCGGCGCGAATTCGCCTCACTTACCTAACCTTACAATGCCTAGCTTTTCAGGCAATAGTAACGAATGGAATGACTTTATTTCAATGTTTGACTCAATGGTCCATTGCAATAGCAATATTAATGCCATACAAAAATTTCAGTACTTAAAATCAGCGCTTAAAGGAGACGCTTTAGCCATTGTTACGGGACTCACAATATCCGAACATAATTATGATATCGCCTATCAAGCCTTACGCAATCGTTATGCTAACCCTCGTCGTTTAGCCGATCATTATTTTCAAATCATTAAAGACTTTAAGCCTATTAAGAACGCGTCTCAGAGTGAACTTAATAGATTTTTAACCGCACATTCAAATGCTGTGTGCGCACTAAAGGCTGTCCAGTTAGACGACTTAGCGGACTTTTTACTTTTTCAAATGTCTGTTGGTAACTTAGATGCACAGACTCGACTTAACTTTGAAACCAGATTGGGAACAAATCAAATGCCCACGTACAGATTGCTAAATGATTTCGTCACTGAGCAGGCTAGAGCAATGGAGTTGCTCAATCAACCCTCTGCCGCGACTGCAGTTAACTCAGAATTAGGTCAGCAACCACGAGCGATGGTCTCTGCGTTGAATGACTCAATTTCCAGTAGTGCCCCTAATTTAAATATTGGCCATGTCGAAACTGACCTCGAAGCTGAACATAGTCCGACACCGCACCTCGAATACCCCGCTAGAATCATGACGCTCATATCGACTACCGCAGCCGCTACCAGTGACCACACCGACCACGCAGATGAAGCCACACAGCTGAATGAAGGTCATCGCCGCAGTACAACGCACCACACCATCAGAACTCGACCGCAGACTCTGCGATCACCAGTGATAAGCCAACGCGTCCAATTCAATCGAAAGGCACCCGCACCGCAACCATTACCGCGTGTTAGACAAAATTTATCCAGACCTCGCTTGTCTACCAGACCTACCAACCCGCCTCGTAACAGTCCGTCCGCCGCACAGTGCTTTTATTGTTCAGCCATTCACAATATCTTTTGTTGTCCAGAATTTCTCAAACAAAGAGCCCAGGAACGTCGCGAGTCTATACGACATATGCAGCGCTGTTTCAATTGTTTCGGCACCCACTACCAAAACAAATGCAAGTCGCTCAACACTTGTAAACATTGCAACGGTAATCATCACTCCTTGTTACATGACTCTAACTCAGCTTCGACCCAGCGACCGTACACGCATCGGCACCCAAACTCAGCCAATAACGGTAACAAGTCAACTACCAATATAAAACCTCTAGCCACTTATAACACTAAAGTCGCTTCTGCCTTGTTAGGCACCGCTCAGGTCATTGCTAATGATCATTATGGCAATCCGCATATCCTTCGGGCAATCATTGACCCAGGCAGTCAAGTGTCTGTCATAACAAAACCCGCAGCCACCATGTTGGGCTTACCTACTAGGAAGTCAAATGTTTCTCTTGTCGGGGTCGCTTCTCAAACCACACATATATCCGAATATGTGTCCCTACAAATCTCGTCTAGATATGCCTCAAATTTCAAACTCGATGTCGAAGCTGCAGTACTACCTCATATCGCTGACCCGCTTCCAGCTACCGCTTTAGCACCGTGCATACGTGCTCAATATCAGCATTTACAACTTGCTGACCCTCACTTTGACACTCCAGCCCAAATTGACTTAATTCTAGGATCTGACGTATTTAATCGCAGTCTTATTAACGAACCGCAGACCATAATCAAAGGTCAACCCGCTGCCCTCAACACCTTCTTCGGATGGATTATCTCAGGATCGCTTCCAGACCATCGATGTCGTCAACCTCACGCCTTCAATGTGAGATTAGCCGCTCGTTACACCGCTGCACGTCGACCCATGGAGAGGAAAGAGGTCATTCGCACCATTAACGCATCTCAACGCTACAAGGACATACGCAAGGTTACCCCCGCCAGTGGCTCAGTTAGAAGAGTCAACCATATCACCGAGTCTCTTCGCCCTCTAGTTGATGCCTCCGGAATGCTCATGGTGGGCGGGAGAGTTCATCAGCCTCCACGAAACCACCCCTTTTAGCAACCACCACCGCTCCGACAGTTTCAACCGCTGCTATCATTCTGGGGTCACCTCTTACTTACTTACGCAACCTAACACCATTCATCGACGCCCATGGTCTACTCAGGGTGGGCGGTAGACTTGATCATTCGTCTCTTAGTTACGATTCTAAACACCCGCTTCTGGTACCAAATCGCCATCATTACGTTGACCTCATCTGTGACCATTATCACAAGCTGGCCTTGCATGCCGGACCGCGTACCACTCAAGCCTTGATCAACAGTGAATTTTGGGTCATAGCTCTGCGATCTTTACTTCGCCAACGCATCCATGCGTGTATTCGATGTTTCCGCATGCAAACTAAACCACGCCAGCCCATGATGGCACCTTTGCCCTCATCAAGAGTTACGCCCTCTCCACCTTTCTATAGAGTCGGAGTAGATTTCGCTGGACCTTTTGACACAAAGGCCAACCATTTGCGCACCTCCAAGCTATTGAAAGCTTACCTCTGCGTATTTGTATGTATGACTACTAAAGCAGTTCATTTGGAATTGGTGACCGACTTATCTACTGATGCCTTCCTCGCCGCATTACACCGCTTCACCGCTAGACGAGGTTTACCTTCAGAAATTTATTCCGATAACGGCACGAATTTTACTGGCGCTGCCAACCGACTTAACGATGTCTACAAGTTTCTGGACCGCTCTAGCTCACTTATTGAACGCAAACTAGCTGACCAACGCATCAGTTGGCATTTCAACCCTCCGGCTGCCCCTCATTTTGGAGGACTTTGGGAAGCCGCTGTTAAATCCGCTAAGTTGTTATTGCGACGCACTGTAGGCAACACCACTCTCACCGCTGAAGAGCTATCTACTCTGTTCATCCGGATAGAAGCCATTTTGAACAGTCGTCCTATTTTCGAAGTTTCGCCAGACCCCAGTGAAGGAGCGTCCTTTCTCACTCCGGGACACTTTCTGATTGGCCGTCCACTACTGTCACTTCCCGAAGAATGTTATACTGAGCCTCCGCTTAAATCTCGATGGTCTATGCTCCAACAGATGTCCAACCGCTTTTGGAAAATTTGGTCCACTCAGTATCTACACACTCAGATTCAACGACACAAGTGGAATAAGGACTCGACGCCACTCCAGGAAAATCAACTTGTCTTCATAACTGGAGAACACTCAAGCCCCCTTCATTGGCCTATGGGAAGGATCATCAGTCTGCATCCTGGAAAGGACCACGTCTCTAGAGTAGCCACCATCCAGACCGCTCACGGACAGCTGAGACGACCAGTCAACAAGCTCGTCGGCTTTCCGCTTCATCCTTAGTTTTCACCGCTTGTCTACAGCTTCTTTCTTCGGCGCCCTCGCCCCTGTTGTTTCTTTGTTTGTCTTAGTTTTCCTTTGCCACTTTCTTCTTCGGCACCCTCGGGTCCCGGTGCTTTATGGTTCTTCGCCCCCCACCCACCTGGCGGATTAAAAACATTCGTTTTGGTGGGCGGTATGTTCGAGTCAGCGCTCGAAGTTCAAGTTGCTTTGCTGCATAACAGCTGTACCGTGACGTATTGGTCATGTGATCTCTGACCCGCTAATCGATATCCGAAATTATTGATTTTTTCTCTGGATGAACGCTGCACCCCCACTCCCTTCTTATTTTCTAAGCTTTCTTCCGCGTCAAGAAAAAGTAGAATCGTTCCGACCCTCGAACAGTGCAGTTCTACGTTAAACCTCGTAGCCTATTTCCGCATGGCTTTGTTTCAGACAATTTAAAGTACCGCTTTCGTTCGTTAATGTGCTTATAGTGCGGACCGCGTTAATGAACTTTTAATGAATATTTTAACTGTATATTTTCGCCGTGTTAGTAAAAGTGTCGCCCGATTTCGCCGGTTGCGCAATCTTAGTGCGTGTACTCACGGTAATAAACTAAGTGCTTGTAAGCTTAACTTTTACGTTTACTCATATTTCAATTGAGTTTTTTAGTTGCGTGATCGCCTTCAAGAATTCTACGCTGCCTGAGACGACCACAGTACTGTGGAGACTTCACCTCGATTCCAACATTGCATCACTTCTTACCTATGGTAAGTGCGTAGTTAAGGAATATGAACAATTTATAATTTATTTGTACTAAATTCAGTGTCGTTGCGTTTTTAGTGTTAAATGACTCTATTTTGCTTAGAACAGTGCTTAAACTTGCTATGTTAAATATTAACGTAAATTACGCAATCCAGAGTAACCTTGTTAACAATAGGGTTTACCGCACCTCGTAGTTTTATTTCTAACTTTTTGATCTGCGGATTAAACATTGGTCCTCGACCAAGCCGGATAGTTTTAATTTATTCCAGCTATAAACACTCGGGACGTGATGATTTTCTTCGGTTGTTATGGCAGAGCTTCTGTTTTGCAACGGCATTGACGTCGGAAGATGATGTAATCACGGGGGCTAGTTCTGTGAGAAAACACATTTTTGTATCTATCCTTCTCTCCGACTTCTTTTGGGTATTTCTCTTCTTATTCCCTGATGAGTCTAATTCGGGACTTTGCTCTTCTATTATCCTCTTTACAATGCATATACATAGCTGTTACAATGTTGATAAGATTTCTTCATTTATATACATTTACATTATGATGGTGTTTATATTATATATTAACCTACTTCATTGTAAGTTTTATGCTTTATTATAGTCATTATATCTGTATATCATAAATTCTGAAGTCACTACACATTCCGTTCATACCTGTTGCATTATTACTGACAATTCTCTATTTATTACAGGTAAGGCCATTTCTGATTAACGGCAATACTGGACTTCCGTTCCCGTACCTTAAAATAGTACGGGATTAGAACCTGTACTACTCAAGTACTGCTCAAGTAGTAAAACCTAATAAAGGCGTACATTAGGCATTCATCTCACATTTACGACACAACTCTCTATAAACGCGTTCTCAGCAAAGCCTTGTTGTACGGCTAAGCCGTTTTAAATTTTAGTTCTATGTTATTCATAGAAAAAAAGCCATCGCCGGAATGTGTTCATTAAAACAGAAAATGGATTTGCTCTTTCCGTTATTTAACTATCTCGATTATTTCAGTTGATTGTTTTACTTGTACGTCTAAGTAGCTCGACTGTGAAATGAGCCTTAAAAAAATAGGTTTTATTTCAAATTTACCACGTAATGTGGCTTCGCAGCCTGTAATAATGGAAAATCAATCTTACCCGTTTCCTGTCTAGGCAACGCTAGCTCTAGTTGTGTTTCTGGGAACCCGGATAGGAATTAAATAATTAAAAACGAACAATTGGTTCCAAAATAAATTAAAATTTACAAACCTGGTTTCTACAGAAACTTTATACATTTTCTTTAACTTTTATATGATAAACGTTAAAATAAGAAAATCTAAACAGAGGTTAAAATAGCTGTTTGCGTTATTAAATTTAAGTATAGTACAAAAATCCATTAATTTTTCAAATAAAAAAATCATTCATATATTTCTGCATTATGTACAAATGTATAGGCCTAGGTCTATAATTAAATTTAAATAAAACATTTATTTTTATCGTGTCACCTTGTACATACGTGTTTGTGTCTGAATGACCATGCCTAGATGTTCACATGTAATAAGCAGTAGCTCTACTAGAAAGCGATAAGAAAGTGCCTTTCTACATCAAGTGAATCATGTGGTAAATTTATTATTACAGTTAATATGTTTATACCGGACTGTTGTTTGAATGGTTATTCAATCTGGCAGGAGCTTCAGTCTGGCAGATCGATTATTCTGGGAGGACCTCCAGTCTAACCTTCTTTTACTACACAGGGTATTTAGTCTTGCAGGGCCATCGTTCTAGTGGAACCTTTATTTTAATATAATCTTCAGTAAAATATGATCTTCAGTCAGGCAGAATCTTCAGTCTGACAGGTCTTTCAGTCTAACAAGACCCTCAATCTAATAGAATTGTAGTTTAGTGAAATCTTCTATAGCAACGCATACTATTCCAATAATATAACTTAACATGTATACATGTTTGTATATAATATATGGTTATTAAAGCCGACATCATCAGAAATAAATAATAAAAACCATACAACATATACTATATTAAAATCAGCAATTGTCCATTTATTTCTATATTGCCAAGTTAATCTTTTTGCCATAACATTATATTATTACATTATTTTCCTATAACATTGAATAAAGTATCAAATTTAGAATGTTTTTGTATTTGTTCATTTACTAACTTGTAAATAATATTATATTTATGTTTCGAATGCTTCATATGAGTTTATTATTAATCCTATATTAGTTTCTTTTATAATTTTTATATTTTCTATATTTGGAAAATTGCTGTTTGTATTAATGCAATGATTTACAAAATTTGACTTTTTTATAGGCATCTAAATGTTTTTATAACTTTCATTTAGTTTTTTTTTCGGCTTTGACATAACTAAGTATTATTACGGCTTTCACATTCTAATATAATAGTAGGCCTACCACATTCTTGCATGCGTATTATATATTTTATTATTGTTATTCGTTATATTTTACTATTAGTTTTCAATGCAATTTTGACTTTGCATATAACCGGAAATAACAGACCGGTTATTATTTTGCGTAATATTTCACTTTAGTAGAGTAATAAATAGACCTAGATATTCATTTGATGTGAATATTTTAGAAAACTGCAGTAGTAACGAAAATTATTTGTGAAGTAAATGAGTGTTTCTTCTATATAAATTGGTTGCTGGTTATCTGAGCAATAATGTACGACAGCTGTCATAATGACATCTCTATCAGATGCACTCTGGAACTAATATTGTGGAATTACAAAACAATCTCACTGTTCTTGTGAAACAACATTAAAACACAAGTAAACATTAAATAAATTGAAGAAATACTATAAACATTTTTGGAAATAGTTCAGTTCTGGATGTGAAGTATGGGAATAGTAAAGAGTCTCACAAGCTATACTAGCGACGTGTAGTAATTTTATTACCATATTATTTTTATGGGATCCGGAGTATGGGAATTGTAAATAGCGTAAAAAGCTATATCAGCGACGTGTGGTACCATTATTAGCATATTAATTTATGGGAGGTGAAGTATAAAAATTTTAATGAGTGTCACAAGCTATATTATCGAGGTATTGTAACAATATTAGCATAAGAACTCATGGGAAATGAGGTGTGGGAATTGTATTGAGTGTAACAAGCTATATCAGCAACGTATGGTAACATTAGGAGCATAAATAGATATAGCAGCTAAGTATGGGCATTAACAATTTACAGCAGCGATGTATATGCATTGTCAAAACATATCAGAAAATCGCAGCGTCGAATGGAAACTATAGGAGAATAACAATTTATGGGAAGCAAAGTATGGGCATTGTAAAGAGCATAACAACTTAAAGGGAGCGAAGTATGGCATTGCAAAGAGCTAATCATCTATGATCAGCAACGTATGGCAAGCTCAAGTATGGCACCTTTGCCACACCTGTAAATAAACACGTACAATTGGATTAAATATTTCTAGAACCTAAAATAAATCTTAAATGTGAATATAATCTAACAGATCACTATAATATAATTTATTTTATGAGAGGGTCTTAATTTTATTTGCAAAAGCACACAATTATTTGGACCTTACAGTAAGTAATAAATCTATGATCTCTGACATATCCAGATGGCACCTAAGCTATACACGGAATGAAAAATGCAGAGCTATTAATTGAATTCATTCAAATGTAGGGAATAGTTTTTGATAATTCAAGAAAAATATAAATAATCTAGTTAGGTAAATATGTCCTCAGCTAAATAAACAAGACTTCGAAATGATAAACCTAAATAAGTTATGTTTATTACAATCTTATTCCATTTTGTTATTAAATTAAATAAATGTGTTGTTTATTGATGTATATATATATATATATATATATATATATATATATATATATATATATATAATTAATAAATTAAAAATATTTCAAAAACAAGAATACTTTTAATGAATATATTTATTCAAAGCTTTTCGCCGATAAAGTAGTACCAGCATCTTCAGGAAAATAATTATCTAATAAAATATTTTTACAAAATTATATATATATATATATATATATATATATATATATATATATATAGAGAGAGAGAGAGAGAGAGAGAGAGAGACTGTGATAAAGATTAACTGTTTATATTTATTATTATAATATCTGTCATACGAAAATCTAAAAACATTTTATAAAACAAATTCCGTCAGTGTTGCAAAAGTTTAGTCCAATTCATACTTGAACGCAAGGTCACCTCTGAAGTGTTACATTTTAATTTTAGTAAAACAACCACCTCTTAGATAGATGCGTTGATGTTGGTACAACAAGGTACACAATACCGGTGCCTCTGTGTCATTATTAAGGGAATCACTTAATTTCCTGTCTTAAATAGCCTCGATTGCCCTTCAGGCTTTCGCTGCTACAACAAACCCGTCCCATAGTGTCACTGTATCCTCCAACAGTATTTTTCCTTTTTAAGGTTCAACCTACGGTGACTTTAGCCCCAAAATAAATATGAATTTAAAATATAAAAGTGGATACTTCAATAAAATAGTTTATCTTTCATTTTTGATTTGGTCATATATAAGGTGTAAAAGTGGGTTATGAGTCAAAGTATAGACACGTGATGCTTCTATCTTCATAACATTCTTCTTACAAGGAAATGTAAAGGACTTCTAACGGGCAAGAAAATTCCAAACCATATAAATAGCTACTCCTCATATTCCGGCAGCTTCTACACACGATATTTAACTTCACATATAATATCTTCTAATATGGACTTTATTATGTATAGTAACTACACGTCTTTACATTGAATAATATACTTTAATACGAAAGTGGATGTGCTAACTACAACCAGTTGCAGTTAAGGATTATTTCATATGTATATTGCACACATTGTTACAATATAGCTACTTTGGTGTAGCACAAACACAAACAGACTTCGCCGCCACTCAAGTACCAGACTGTTAAATAAACAGACATTGCAGAAACTAACAACGCACCCTTAATATTAACAATAACTACCCTATAAACAACAGTAGAAACAAAGCTTCACTGCGCAATAATCTCTGTTTAACAATCGGTCGTTAAACCACTAAACTGAAATAATACAGTTTAATCGTTCGCACTTAAACTGCGACAATTATATGGGATATTTTATATTGTCTTTTTATATCTTTCAAGTACTTTCTATAATTTTTCAGTTGCAAATGGCAAAATGAACACTATAATATAACATACGGTAAATTATTGTCTCGCAGTCCCAAATAAAGACAGTTTGACTTGGTTTTCCTGTTCGTGTCGGAACGAGAGACTCAAAGTTAAAGGTATGAGAATGCCTTGATCAGGCTACATTCGTGACGTCACCACCTAGAACTGATTAGAGGTCCAGGAACGTTAACAACCCTTCCCGAAGGGGTATGATTGCCATCAATGAATGCAAAAATACGAATGAGTTACATTCTTTACCTCTGAATGTAAAGTAATTGGACGAAGTATTATAGCTTTTAGGATATTCAAAGAAGTTCAGTCCGAAAAATACTTCAAATGAAACTAATTATTATTTATATTTACTCTAAATGCCAAGATCTTGGAAATATTTGGCGACGTTGAATATCCACACTAAGGGTAACAAGTCCTGGCGCTGACTCAAATGTTCAACATTTTGAAAAAACAAAACAAAAGTAACCAAACTTTACGTGAAGTTTAAAATTTTTATAAATTCAAGGTCTTAATATAAAAACCAGCAATAAGTTACATTACAATACAATAGCCTACATCTACGAAATATCCAGTTAGGGTAAACGTTACAAATAAATTGACCTCAATATTAATGTATTGCAGCACATTCTCTCTAAGCAACAGCTAGGCGTTAACGTCCTTACAGTCGCGCTACGTAGAGACTCAAATGAAATTGTTACAACTGAACATTCGCGATTAATTAAGAGACTGAACGGCCAAGTTCATTTTGCATTTTTATAAATATATTCCGGAATTGCCTTCCGCTCTGTGAGTAATACACCACTACAAATTAAAGTCAAACGCGTGCTGCCTGCATAGCTGTATCACAAGGCATTGTTGAGGACGAGTTTATAGAGAGTTGCGGTGTAAATGTGAGATGAATGCTTAATATACGTCTTCATTTGTCTATATTACTTGATTTTTTAAACTTAGATTTAGTTTATTGGTCTATGTAACCATCATCACTTGCTTCAAATATTCCAAGTAAATATGTAGCACTTTTTGAGTTAAATTATTAAAAAATTCAACAAACATGAAATCACAGAATACTTACATAAAAACCATTTAAACAAGAACTTCTCTATAAACATTTTTACTAAAAAAAAGTTCCTTTCGATTTTACCTACTTAGGTTATATATTCTTTACTTCATTAGCAATGGAGTTCCATGTGTACGGCCCGATCATTGCCGTTATCCTAATCTTTCGCGGGATATACTCACGTTCCATGGTAGGGAGTTAATGGCGTAAAACTGATGCTTAGACCTGAAACCTCTCTTCTGGTAACTTTGTGAGGAAACATACATTGTCTTTTATATATGCTTAGGAAATCTCATGTTCCTAGATTAGGAAACCTCCTACAACCTCTAACCCTTAATTAATATTACATTAGTGGCACGTATGAAGCCAAGGATTCCAGTTACGCTCTTTAAACTGAGTCCTTTAAAATAATTGTGAACGTTTATATTCTTCTGTTTTAGTAGGATAATGTGGCGCTGGTCCACATATTACAAATTTTATTAATGCTTAGACTTTCTGTCAAAAGTGAATTTATAATAGCACATTAAAATGATTAAACTGGATATATTTAAAATAAGGTTTAAATAAAAAGTGATTACAGAACTTGATTTAATAGAAATAACAGAATCTACAGGGGCCTAATTTGCTTCTGAATATATTACTTTAACCTTAACTCTACCGTCTTTCCTCATTTGGAACACTCGTCACGATCGCAACTTTGTTGGAAAACAGAATTAAGGAACAATCTTAAGCTCCCTTGTTACATTTTTTTAAAATGAATTTGGAACAGAAGTTTATTATAATCGGACGACCAATGGCACCGAATATTTCCAACTGTAGTTAATCTTCATTTGAAGGAACGTATTGTATTGTGAGACGTTGAATTTAGAGGTTAGCTAAGTTTCTTTAACATTGTGGTTTACACAGAGAAGTAACAAATATTCAGCATATGAGTTATTAATTTCGTGACAGAGATTTTTTATATACAGCTCTTTAGTAAATTCATTATATAATTTTAGAATAATAATGACACATTTTTATCAGACTATTTATCTCTGTATAAGTTCTTTTTCTGTCACAGCAAAAATATTATTTCAAAACAGCTCCTCCAAAAACAGGAAGTAATTGTTCATGAAAAGCATCATTCTTTGAGCCTTACAAACATTTTCCATCACCTCCGATTTCCGAAGTCTTCTTCTTCTTTCTTATCCCTAGGTCTTTAGACCAACTTCATAAGATCATATTCTTTTAGAAGTCTTATTACTTCTACTGGTTGCTTGTAGATGAATTCCGGGGTAAGTCCAATGCATAACAAGATGTGGGCTGGTGAGGCTGGTTCTTGGTTGCATCTTGTACATGTTGGATATATCTTCCGAAGGTCTGTGAATTTCATAGGTTTTGTATGGCTGCTTTTAATCTTGCTAAAGATGTATGTGAAAATCTGTCAAGTTGACAGTTGATAGATGTACCAGGTTGGTGCTCTTTGTACCATTCATGTTGCGGAGGTTGATTCCATTTTTCTTCTTTTTCCTGTTTAAATTTGGAATATACTTCTAAATAGGTTAGGGTTTATTTGTGGAAATTACTATTATTGCAGCCTTCTTTTGCTAAGTTGTCTGCCTTTTCATTTCTTGGGATATTGACATGTTATGGAATCGATTGTAGGTGTATTTTTGATGATTTGGAAATACTTTCTAATTTTTTTATTATATTTAATAATATATTATCAGATACTTCATTATAATTATGTAAACGTTGGATTGAGCTTTTACTGTCGGTTAGAATCCATAGTTGTTCTGGGTTCTGGTATTCTTCAAATTTATACAAAGTCTCTTCAATGGTAACCAGTTCAGCTGTGAAATTAGATGAGTTGTCTTGATTTCTTAATTTAATTTCCTCTTTTGACTCTTGTGATACAATATATACTCCACTACCCGTTTTTCCTTTCGCTTGTCTGCTTCCAACTGTGTAAATTTGTATCGCTTGCTGTGGGATGAAGTTGATTACTTCCAGTGCCAATTTTTTCAATATTAATGGGCTGTTCTCCTTTTCGTTTACTATAAACGTATGTTTATATATATATATATATATATATATATATACATGCATGACGAAAAGTTATCAGGAGTACATCCGTTTATTGTGCAAAGCATGAAATCAGAGTACCGAAGTTTTGCTAGAGTCTCACCTACCATTGACGAGGAGAACCCAACAACAGTTGAAGATCGAGTCAAAACTGTTGGGTTTGAGTATTGTTAAATTACTATATATATATGTATATATGTCTGATCAGTGATTCGACAATGGTCAAGTGACCGAAAGGCGCCTCATCACACAAGGTAAAATCATTGCACTTTATGGTGGATAAAATTACTTACAATAGTAATATATTAACTTCATAAAGTCAGTGCAACGGAAAAACAATGGATAACGTAAAATATCAATATATATATATATATATATATATATATATATATATATATATATATATATATATATATATATATACATAAAACAACTGAGAAAATGTCCGACAATCTCTACAAAAAAACCTTTTCTCGTTGGGTAGTACTTTTACTAATAAGTAAATAAAAAAATTCAGTTCTTTATTAAATCATTTATCAAATCTTTTTTCAAATTCCTTCTATTAGTTCACAATCTCCTTACATATATATTTATATATCTTGTTCCAAATTTCATTCGTTATTAAGATATTTTTGTTCATCTACTCAAGATCGAGTACATTTTTTTAAAAACTTGTAGTTAATGAAACTTGATGTCAATACAGTTTTCTCAAATTATATTTCAATAATTAAATTTATTATTGAATTAATTTTACTTTTATATGGGAGAAACCTCTTTTCACAAAAAATGGCAAAGTATGCAAAGTAGTTATTTCTTTTCATTTGGCTTAAAATAAGTTATACCGTATGATTTTATAAAACATCTGATTTTATGTTATAGGTTGTTTAATAGAACAGCTGTTTAACGCATAGGTCATGTTACTTATCGATTTAAAAAGTAACTAAAATTAAACCTATGTTGACCTATGTACGAACTGGCTTTAAAAAGTATACGAAAGGTGTAGAAAAATGCATTTGTACATTATAAAATACAAATGATTTTTTAAAATTGTTCGAATCTACTACGTAAGACGGTTATACAATTCTAAATACGATGTTTGCTTCAGAGAGAATTTAATTGGAAATATTTTTATGAAGTAGTCTTATCGAAACGAGCATAGCCATCTTCAAATGATTTCACTATTCCTTAATGGCATTTTTCTTCTTTACTACGTCAAATGTATCGCTGTTTTTAGTGCTTTAAAAATAGTTTAAAATTTATTTCAGTAATATTTGAAATTATTGGATCGAATTTGATCCGAAACGTGCATAAAGTTAGTAGAAATAACATTTCAATTAACCTTTCTGCCTTTCCTAACAAAAAAAATAAATTTCTTTGTTTACTCGTTAAGGAATAACTACATTCTCAAACTTTAATAATATTCTAGGTTTTGTAATAAGTTAGTATTTCAGAAAAATTTACTATAACGTATAGAAATATTCCTAACCGAAGCGAGGATGAGTATATTAAGAATTAGTAGAATATTATTGTAGTTAGAAGATGTTTGTGACGTATTTACTGTATTAAATGTTTTCTACGCTATTTTACTAGGACAAATATTTGTAGCCGAGAGTGAATTATTAAACAAACCGGCTTGGAATGTTTTTCGAATCTAACTTTTTTTTTATTGTTTCTACTTCATTCAAAACCATCTTCAAAATCAACCAACTAAAGAAAGCAAACCTTATCACATAGTCATTATTTTTCCGCTATTTCGCGCTTTCTTCGGTTGGGTCACTGATAAACCCCTTTCCTTCCATTTTAACCTTTTGCCCGCCACGTGTTTCCGTATCCATCCTAATCCTATTTAACCTGACGATACAAAATTTGGTTACATTATCCTCCGAGAGTCACTCTGTCTCAACCTTGTTCTTCGGTTTACCAGTTTTATTTCTGTGCTCATTGTTTTCATTAAACTGTCATTGAATTCCTAATAAGCCTTTGGTTCTTATACATAGGGGCTACGTTGTCCAACATACGGATTTTTTAAACGAATAGAAGGTTTAATCTCTAATCCTGTAGTCAAATCAACGATCCTGAAATTAAACAGCGATCATTTAGTTCAGTCCCTTATCCTGTAGTTTAATCACTGATCGTGTATTTTAATCACTTATCGAGTATTCTAGTCAGAGATCTTGTGGTTTATTCCTTGATCCTGTAGTTTAATTGCTGATCCTATAATTTATTCTCAGATCCTGTAGTATTATCACAGATGTTATATTTCAATCTCTGATCCTGTAGCTTAATCAATTAACCTGTACTTTAATTACAGATCCTATAGTTTAATCACAGTTTTTGTAGTTCAATCACTGATCCTGTAATTTATTCACTGACCCTGTAGTTTAATCCCTGATCCTGTAATTTCATCACACATCCTGTAATTTAATCTCAGATCCTGTAGTTTATTAACAGATCTTGTAGTTTAATCAACGATCCTGTAGTTTAATCGCTGATCCTATAATTTATTCTCAGATCCTGTAGTATTATCACAGATGTTATATTTCAATCTCTGATCCTGTAGCTTAATCAATTAACCTGTACTTTAATTACAGATCCTATAGTTTAATCACAGTTTTTGTAGTTCAATCACTGATCCTGTAATTTATTCACTGACCCTGTAGTTTAATCCCTGATCCTGTAATTTCATCACACATCCTGTAATTTAATCCCCGATCCTGTAGTTTAATTACAGATCCTGTAGTTAAATCACAGATCTTGTGGTTAAATCAAAGATCCTATAATTTAATCTCAGACCCTATAGTATTATCACTGATCTTATACTTTATTCTCTGATCCTGTAGTTTAACCCTTGATCCTGTAGTTTATTCAACGATCCTGTAGTTTAAGCACCGATCCTTTAGTTTAAACACAGATCATATGGTTAAATCCAAGATTCTATAACTTAATCACAGATCTTGTAGTATAATCACAGATCTTATATTTTAACCCTCTAATCCTGTAGTTTAATCACCGATCCTGTAGTTCAATCCCCGATCCTTAAGTTTAATTAAAGATCATATGGTTAAATCAAAAATCCTAAAATGTAATCACAGATCTTGTAGTTTAATCACTGATCGTGTATTTTAATCACTTATCGAGTATTCTAGTCAGAGATCTTGTGGTTTATTCCTTGATCCTGTAGTTTAATCGCTGATCCTATAATTTATTCTCAGATCCTGTAGTATTATCACAGATGTTATATTTCAATCTCTGATCCTGTAGCTTAATCAATTAACCTGTACTTTAATTACAGATCCTATAGTTTAATCACAGTTTTTGTAGTTCAATCACTGATCCTGTAATTTATTCACTGACCCTGTAGTTTAATCCCTGATCCTGTAATTTCATCACACATCCTGTAATTTAATCTCAGATCCTGTAGTTTATTAACAGATCTTGTAGTTTAATCAACGATCCTGTAGTTTAATCACAGATCCTGTAATTTAATCTCAGATCCTGTAGTATTATCACAGATCTTATACTTTATTCTCTGATCCTGTAGTTTAACCCTTGATCCTGTAGTTTATTCAACGACCCTGTAGTTTAAGCACCGATCCTTTAGTTTAAACACAGATCATATGGTTAAATCAAAGATTCTATAAGTTAATCACAGATCTTGAAGTATAATCACAGATCTTATATTTTAATCCCCTGATCCTGTAGTTTAATCACCGATCCTGCAGTTTAAGTACTGATCCTGTAGTTTGATGTTTGATCATGTAGTTTAATCACAGATACAGTAGTTAAATCAAAGATCATATAATTTAATCACAGATCTTATATTTTAACCCCCTAATCCTGTAGTTTAATCACCGATCCTGTATTTTAAGCACTGATCCTGTAGTTTAATTGTTTGATCATGTAGTTTGATCACAGATCCAGTAGGTAAATCAAAGATCCTATAATTTAATCACAGATCTTATATTTTAACCCTATATTCCTGTAGTTTAATCACCGATCCTGTAGTTCAATCCCCGATCCTTAAGGTTAATCAAAGATCATATGGTTGAATCAAAAATCCTAAAATGTAATCACAGATCTTGTAGTATAATCACAGAGCTTATATTTCACCCCCTGATCCTGTAGTTTAATCCACGATCCATTAGTTTAATCACTAAGCCTGTAATTTAATCAGTGCTCCTGTAGTTTAATCACAGATCCTGTAGTTTAATCAAAGATTCTAGAATTTAATCAAAGATCCTGTCGTATAATCACAAATCTTATACTTCAATCTCCGATCCTGTAGTTTAATCACAGATCCTGTAGTTTAATCAAAGATTCTAGAATTTAATCAAAGATCCTGTCGTATAATCACAAATCTTATACTTCAATCTCCGATCCTGTAGTTTAACACCTGATCCTTCAGCTAAACTCCTGATCCTTTAGTTTAATCACAGATTCTGTAGTTAAATCAAAGATCCTATAATTTAATCACAGATCTTTGCAGTATAATCACAGATCTTATGTTTTAACCCCCTGATCCTGTAGTTTAATCACAGATTCTACAATTTAATCAAAGATCCAGTCGTATAATCACAAATCGTATACTTCAATCAGTGCTGTAATTTGTTTTTTTATTACTGTAAGATACATGTCACATATCCGTTAAAACTTGCCAAGTGATCAATAATTAATCTAGAATGTTGACTTAAAAGACTTATTTCTCTGGCAGGTCTTGTTGCAAAAGTGCACCTCTTAACGAGAATGCTTTAAAAAAATTATCCCATTGACGATGAGGTTTTAAGTCACCTTCTAAGACTTGAAATGACGTGGTTTTTCTCCAGGAATTTTGTATCACAGTAATTAAATGCTAAGCATTTTCCGCGGCATTAGTTTGGTATATTTGTGTCATGTTTCGATCACATTCTAAATAAGAGTGACCCCTTATAGGGGAAAGCAATTTAATCGAAGCAGGTTTTTTCGAAATCTTGATTATGAAGTGGCAGATATTTATCGTTGTCTAGTTTTTGTTTTGACAACTACACAAACCACAAAACCATAAAGTTTTTTTTACATCTGGATTCATTTTAGTAAATATGTAGTGATGAAGAAAAGAAACGACTTGATCCGTTCCTTTATTTGTTGACAAGCTGTGTATGTTGAAAAGATAGTAGGACAGTCGTCTCCGGTAGAACACATTATTCGTCATAAGGTTAGGTAAACTATGGTTCTTTTGAAAATAATTAGTCAGTACTATTCAGTACTAATATTCAGTATCACTGGTTTTCATGTTATTCATTCTAATTTTTCTCTTTCGTGTATAAAATGTATTTGCCTGTCTCCGGTGTAACCTATTGACTGTTTCTGCTGTTTTTAATTTCCTACATAACATTAACACTATCATCTTTTAGACATGCATCATTCAATTTTAAGTTCAAAACTTATATTTCGGCTGAATGTTTGTTGAAAGTACTGCAACTGTCACTCCAGGGTAGCTCATACTTGGAACTAGCTGAACTTAGAGTTAGAAATTGTCCTCCGTATATCAGAACTTTTAACATACAGATACATTTCTGTGGGTAACCCGCCACATTTCTTTCAGTTGAAGTCCGTGCACTACCATTATTTGGCCACGGATTTGGGTTAGTTAAAGATTGCGAAAACTGTGTGTGTACATTTTGGCTTAATGAATTGTTGTCATTTGAAGTAGCACCAATTCAGTTAGTAAGAGAAGGGGGGGTTGTTGATGGTCCACGACGTTCAGCAGTATCTGTCACGTGACACTAGCTGTAGGTAAGAGTTTGGGTTCAGGGCTGCGTCTCAATCTCATGATTATATCACCAACTAGTTACTGTAATATACTTTGATTCTATTTTTAAATTTCAGCCTGTCCGGCTTATATAAATTGCATTAAACTCGTACTTAAATTTACAAATATACAAAACTCAAATGATAAAATAAGATAAAGGGACGAACCTAGGCACGGCTTTGACGACAATGAGTAGTTGGCAATATAAGAACGAGTTTGAGATGGACCCCATCCTTCTCTGACTGACTGAATGAATGAAATGTACTATTATGAACTTGGTTCTGACAAATGGATGATCTCCAAAATCCGTTAAGTAATGGAAACTAACCTATGCTAGGTATGGTCAATAAATAGCATAATCAATAAAACTTACTTTTTAATTCAATTTCTCTTGATTTAGTTCAAGTATGTACACTTAACAATATAAAATGTCTTTACTTTGACGATTCCCAAACAGAGGCGACTCCAAGGGATTTGCAATTATGAAAGATACATAGACCTGCCATGTAAGAGAAGTTCAGAGTAGTCTAGACGTTTTGCCACAAGGGATGTAACTGTGTGTGGGTTGTTACAAAAGCACACAGATGGGACAAAAATAGATTCTGTTTTCGTTTTCGCTTTTATTACATTGCATATGCAATCTAGGACCGGATCTGGTTCCAAATATTTTTATAATTAATACTCGTTTATTTAACGTTTACTCGTTTCGATGTTGTTCAACAAGAACTGTTATTATATTATATTTTGCTATAAACGTTTATGTTAATTCAATATTTCTTTACTAGTTTACATGGGATCACCTCAATGTAAAGCATGAAATCTTTTATATAGTTTGAATTTCCTATGTTATAATTTATTTTCCAAGATATATAGCTAAAATTAATGTAAAAATTCGTTTGTAATGTAAATATTTCATATAAAGTACAATTATTTTAGTTTTAAAATTATACAATATTGTATTACAACAGTAATTACTTCAATACACCATGTTTAAAAAAAATGTTATAACAAAATAAAATTTCAATAAAACCTAAAATAGTTTTAAAAGATTTTAAAAAATGTGATTTAATAAAATTGTAAGAATTTTCGTGATGGTCATTCAACTTTAATAAAGGTCTTTACTTGTTTACATAAGTTCATCTCTTATTTAAACAAAATGTTTATTCCCCCTTTGATGTAGATTTAAATTCATATGTTTTTATTTATTATTATTACCTATAGCATAGAATAAGTTAAAAATCTGTTTGTAAAGTAAATCTTTTATATATTTTACAGATAGTTTTGTTAATATTAAACAATATTATATTATTAGAATAATTACGTCATAATACTATTGGATAGAAACAATGATAAAAAAATTAAAATTTGCTTAAAACCTATAATAGTTTCAAAACATTTACAAAATATTAGGAATGACAAAGTACAAAGATGTGTATTTATTTGGAAATATTGTTTTAACAGTTTCATACTTTCTTATTAAATCTATTGTATTAAAAAAATATTTAATTTTTACCCTGCAAGTTTATAACCTAAAAGCTAAAGAAACACGCTATAGATTTGATACCGGGTTCAATTAATGAAAACGTTGAATTTACTGTTATTTTTAAATATTTAATTTCGTTTTCGCGATTCTCAATTTAGAACCAAATGGAAGTCTCATGTACTTGCGTCTTGGACAAGTTAAATGCTACGGAACTCTCTTATCCTTCAAAATCAAGTCACGAACGAATTTTATTTATACAGGTCACATAGACATGGTTATTTGTACAGGTCACGTAGTAAATACCCTGTTTCTGGTAAGCTTGGTTTTTGATGACTTGTGAAAACAGCAATGTTCACAATCGGTATTTAAAATTATTATTCTATAGTATTGCAACTGACGTCTGTCAGAAAGTAGACCAAGTGATAAGCTCTGAGTTTGTTAAGCGTTTAGCATGAAATTTTGTTTTGCATCAGGATTAAAAGTTTAAAGCCATGTTTTTAGCTTTCTTCGAATCGATTTAGAAATAGTCAGTGTTTTCATCAACTTTGGGTCTGTGTTTTATTACTGCATATATAATAATTAATTATGGAACCTTAGTTGTTTCCAAATCAAGTTCCAAGTTACAACACAGCAAATAAAACTCTGCAAAGACCATAAAATCGCAAATGTACAACTGCTATGTATGTACACATTTCTTGTTAGTTCCACGCCATCAGTTGCAGAATGTGTCTAACAGGAAAGCTATTTTGTATAGAATAAAAATTCATTAATTTCACACTATAACGTTTTGCTCTAGCTTTCAACTTTGTGTTAATGAAGTCGTTTTCTTTTATCCACTCATCTCTGGCTCTCTGGGTTGGACTACTCTATCTTTGACTTTCAGACTAGGCCTCCAGCATCCAAACTCGACTCTTCTGTTTCCGGCTTCCCTGACATAGCCCTCTCCGGCTTCGTGAACTTCCCACCTCGACTGCCAAAACTCAATTTATCCAACTTCTTCGACATCTTGATCGCATCCTCACTTTCATAGCTTCCACTTCCCCTATCTTGTCGACCAATCATTTTTCTGTTTCTCAATCAGGCTCGTCTTGCGTTTGTTTTGTAACGGTAGTCAAAATATATTTGTCCCGCTTTACATGCGCATTGTTTTGGAAATTGCGGCTATCACCGATAAAGACCCTACTTTCGTATGTAAAAACTGATGAGATACCCTCATTGTTCTCCCTATGTACCAGTTCATTGTCTTAGTTCCCATGTTCAAAAAATTTATATTTTGAATATTTTTTATCTTTTAAAACAGCGCATACAGCAACCAACGGGCTCATAGATTTACATACGTATATTGTATGCTTCATTTAGGTTTATGTCAGAATGTATCATAAATTGATTTAAACAATTATTTTAACCAGTTTCGAGCATACTCTCTCATAATAAAACACACACACACACACACACACACACATATATATATATATATATATATATATATATATATATATATATATATATAAGTAAGACACTGTCAACTAAAACATTTAATCGCTAAAACATTTCACAAAACTGAGTAAATTTAATTTATAATTATAGCATTATATTTGCGACACTTTATTTTGTTTAGTATTAATAACATTAAACTATTGAGTTATTTATTCAGTTAATAATTAATTATGCAGCATATTTAATGACATGTTTTAAAATTGTAAGATAATAATAATTAACTGTTAGTGATTTTAATAGGCGATTTTAGCAAAACGCAATTGCTTGTTTGTTTTATTTAAAATGAATCTTAACCCTGTAACAAAATACTCGTCTTAGTAAAAGAAATTAATATTCTCCTTTTTGGTAATAAATATTATTAAGTTGGTTATATTTGTATTAGAAATTTAAGGTTGGGTGAAGAATTAAAAAAAAAAAAAAATTTGTTTTATGTCATAGCATTTAAATATTGTAAACAGCAAATTCGTAGAAATTTATGAAGGGCCCTACGAAATTAGGAAATGACTTGGTAATAGCAGTTACCAACTTACTTCCATAATTAATGGTAAACTTAAGGGTACATTTAATTGTAGAATGTTAAAAAGGTATCACAAACCCATATTAAATAATTAAATAATTGTATAAAAGATTTAGATTTTCATGCATAAATAATTAATGGTTAGAATCGTAGGATGAATAATGGCATTGTAAACTTTCACATTTAGTTTTAAAGAAAGAGTATTAATTTGTATGACGTGAATTCATAATTATGTACTAATTGTAAGTGAAATGTTTTAGGATATAAGAGGTTTAACTATAGTAAAATTAATTGTATTAGAAGTTTAAGATTGGTGAAGAATTTAAAACAAATTGTTCTTTGATGTCAGCATTCAAATATTGTAAAATTTAAATTTAAGAAATCAAAGAAAATTAATTTTAAAATTCTGGGGACTCTACAACATAAAGTACGAGGCTTTAGATTGAATTAAGTTAGTAGCTAAAATAAATCATTTATAGGATTTAGCAAAGAAAATACAAATAGTTTTCTAGTGCGGACAAGGCAGGTACCAAAAGCAGGTCGTTATCTTTTCCAGGAAATTTATAAGTGGAGTCCGGGAACCATAGACAATAGACCAGGGTCCATAGTTGTTCAGACGGGAAATCCAGCGGCCGATATAGCCTGGGGAATTAACCGTGTACCATTGGGTTTAGCTAAATTAAGAACTGTGGGAAACTGGAAAGAACGTATCGGTGGTAGTGGGAGAGATTAGATTTCATAAAAACTAAATGATCGGGAGTTGAGAGGGGAGTTTGAAGAGAGTCTCGTAGGAAAAGGCAGGCAGGTTGGTGGGGACAAGGATGGAAGTGATGTAAAGGGAGGATTTTGTTAATTTAAGTAGAGTTTTTTTTATACGTAAATTTTAGTAAAGTGCGACGTAAAAGTTTTTTTTTAATATAAAGTAAGTTTTTTTATCAAGTGTTAGCGCGGAAGGGAACAAGCCAGGATTCCAGGGACTCTTCTGAACTATGAGTAAATTTAATTTATAAGTGTAGCCAACAGACATCTATCTTTAGTCTAAAACAAATTTTAACTTCATCAAAATTTATAAATATAATTCTAGCACCATTTCTAATTTAAAGCAAAGTTCCCATAATAGCGACCCCGAGAGCAAGAATATCATTTTAATACTGTCTTTTTTTTATTCTAATTGAATCTAAAGCCTCAGAAGTCAACCTTTATTATTGTAGTTAAGTTAAGACATCAAGCCTGTCACTGCACAATATTAATATAAATTAGGAATAATGTGTAGAAATAAGTGTAGAGAATAAATGCAAGTGATGGTAAAAAAAAATTGATAAGATTGTTAATTCTTTTATAACCCTGAAGGTGTGACTTCAATAGGTAAGGTAATTAAATAACATAAACATAAATTAAACTATAACAAAAGTTAAGTTAATATATGACGCCCAACGTATTGGCAAGTTAAGTTATAATTTGACGCCCAACGTATAACCAAACATAAGTTATAATTTATATATATATATATTAAAACAACATAGGTTATTCAAATACAAGAATATTTATTAATTTATATCCAAAGCTTTTCGTTGATAAACAGTATCAACATCATCAGGAATGAAAATTACAATAATGTAAGCTATAGGCCTAAAACATATGTTAAATTAGAAATAGAATTATTGCTATTTCTTCAGCAATCGAAACGTACTACAAACTTAGCTCCCCTCGCAGCACATAGTGGAATCGCCATTTTCAGCTACTGCAGGTCTGCTTTATAAGGTCTCGACAAAGGTTCAAAGATTCTAATTTTGAGTAACTTGGACAACTTCAAAGCCCCCTTGAAAAAATGTATCTTACAATGGATTCCTGCCCCTGTGAAGCTACTATTCACTGAAATTATTGACATCTTGGATAGTAAAGACATGAGCCTAAATCAAAGACAACCCTAATTTCGCTGGTATATGCAAATTCTTTTGCATAACGAAATATCCTACCTCAACATTGGCAAGAAAACAGTCTCTACTCTCATCAGACTAAGAACAAAAAATAAAAATTTTAAAAAACATACAAAAATGAACCTTTATTCGTGCAAAACCTTCGGTATGTTGGAACCTTCTATCTAACAGGATATTCAGTCTTGATGGACATTTAGCCTATGAGGACCTCCCACCTAAGGCCTTCTGTCTGCCAGAACCTTCAATAATGCAGGACCCTCAGTCTGGCAGGACCCTCAATCTAATAGGATATTCAGTCTTGATGGACATTTAGCCTATGAGGACCTCCCACCTGAGGCCTTCTGTATGCCAGAACCTTCAATAATGCAGGACCCTCAGTCTGGCAGGACCCTCAATCTAATAGGATATTCAGTCTTGATGGACATTTAGCCTATGAGGACCTCCCACCTGAGGTCTTCAGTCTGCCAGAACCTTCAATAATGCAGGACCTTCAGTCTGGTAGGACCCTCAATCTGATAGGAGATTCAGTCATGCTGGACATTCAGTCTGGTAAGTTGTCCAAACTACCGAAGCCCTGGTAATGAAGCGCTTAGAAACTTCATGAAGTTGCACTATTTCTAAAAATTAATTTACAAATGTTGTATTTGTTTTTTAAAGTGTGTTTTTTTTTAAATTTTGCAACCGCAAATTAAAAAAGCAGCTATAAAAAGCGATAAAAAGAGAGTTATAGACCTATATACAAATCCAAAATATTCCATTACTCTTTTTAAAAGAGTTACGGCTCTTGTAACAACAGGTCAACATGTGCTTAAATTAGTAATGTTATCCGCCTTTCTTGTTATTTCCCTCTAAAACCGGTGACTTTACCAATTAAGCTTTATTTGCGTTTTGTTAAACGAAAGGATTTCCTCATCAAAGTTTTGTAATTAAGTCGTAAAAGCGTGTTTTCTAACTAATTTTGTCTTATAATACTGAGGATAAAATTAGTAGCAGTTATAACTTATCATACATAACACTCCCTCTACCCCTATTATAGCCTTGACAAGAGCTCCCTACTTTAACTTACTACTTAAATTATATAGTTTATGTCTGATAATTGTTTTAATATATTATTATTTAATATGATAGGTCATAGCTCCTCTATGTTTGACTCTATTTATTTTGTAGTGTTGTATCTAAGGTTTCGATAACCTATGTGTTATGCTACGGCATATCAGTTGTTATGGTGATACAATTAATACTTTGACATTTAAATTTTTAGTATCGGGTTTTAGATATTAGTATCGTGTTGTATTTTATTAATTAGGAGGTGTAATAAAAACTTGAGAAAGGAATAACTCATGTATTTTGGAAAGGTTTAGTTGTTTTTTTATATTTATATAGCACTAAAATATTTTTTTAAAAGAAATTTCTGATTAACACTGTGTTAGTAACACGGAATAATTTGTCTTCTGTAGTTTTATTTTTACACTGCATGCGCCGGCATTAACACCCCTCTACCGTCAAATTAAAAGTAAATGACTAAAGTACGTACAGAATAACGATCAGCACATCTAAAAGTAAACCTAGTGAAGACATTTACCAGTTTTAGATAATTATTCATAAAGGTCCCTTCTTTTAGGACAATAATTCTCATCCGTACAACATGTTTCTGTTTTAATATTTGTTGTGATCGGGAACAATTAAAATACTATGTATTAAAATAAATATATTATTTTATTTTTGTAATCACAGGCTTACAATGAACTTAATAATGTAGTACAAAAATATTTATAGTACTGATAAGAAATATACTCGGCAGTATCAACTGTTATTTTGATTGTATGCGAGTAATTTTCTAAATATAAGAAAGTATAAAGAAATATAGAACATTAATTTAATCTTACAAGTCTTGATGTTCAAAACGAAATTTTAGGATTTTTAAACGAAGTTTGGCATTTAACGTTATATTTCTCATAGAAACAAGAATCAGGCTTATTTTAATATATATGACTGTGAAATTCGAAAAATCATTTTGAATTTTGAAAAACTAAAAGACTAAAATTTTGCATTGTATTAGAAATATATCAATGAATACCATATCCTAACTTACCAATAAAAAATTAGTTTAAAATATGTATCTTATATATAAGATTTTGGATGCTGGCTCAAAGTCAACAAGCTTTTGAAAGTTCTGTATTTTTTTGAAAATTGTACCCCGTCACCCCATTTGATACATTATGCCCCTCAGAACAAAACTTGTAACTCCGCCCATGTTATGTTAGTTATATTGAAGAAGACTCAGAGAAGAAACAATATATTTCAGATATTCCGCATCAAGCTATCAGTTTTAGTAGACTCTATGAAAGGAAAGACATTATTCTGCTTATGAACAGTAAATCAATCTTTCAATTTATAATGAGTACAACATGTAAGTGTGTACTTCTAATACTTTTATATAATAGATTGTAACTATTCTATTTTATATTGTAATACATTTGTTATACATAACGTTATACCACAGCGTTGTGTATAAAAACAAATAATATCATACATTGATCCTATATAACAATTCTTATTATATATTATAAGTAAACTGTATAAACATGATAATTTTTTTCATTTAATATTTTAAAACCAAATATAGGTATCCTAATTGTTATTACATTAATATATATTAAATTGAAACACGCATAATGTGACGTAAGAGTAGCATAATCTAAGTAAACACGTGATCACATCTGTCTTGGGGTGCGTAATTATGGGAAGTACGTGGCTAAATAGGTAGATACGGCCCGAAAATTTTGTTAGCTTACTTAGGCTTGATGAATGTTGTCTGCTCGAAATTACTTTCCGTGTTTATTTGCATCCGGTCTTGGTAACTCCAAATAATCTCGTCGTGGAAGAGTCTTCCGCCACCCGGAGACAATTTACCTCTGATTATATCATATGACAGGCAGAGTATCTGTTCAACACCCGGTTATCCCGACACCTTATGAAGGATGTACTATTTTTGTAAACTCAATTTAAAGTCTCCTAAATTCATTTTTATATTAGTCAGGTGTAACACTAGACAATTTTGAACAACAAAGTTTAATATTTGTAACGTGTTTAGAGTTACTTAATGTTTTAATTTTGGGGTTGTGGCAATATTCCTAAATTAATACTAGTTCTAAGTGTCCGTTTTCCTTTGTGGAAAATTTATTTTTCGGTCCTGTCTTGTTCCTAGAAACGTTTTGACTATTCCATTTTACAACACAGTACAACATCTAGTACAAAAACTTTACAATAATATTAACCCCTGACATACGTGAAACAAGTTCAGTTAGACGTAGAATGAACGAAACCTTTGTTTAGCAAGTCACTTAGACACTTCGAATTGGGTAACGTTTTGCTTGGAACACTCACAGTCTTACCTTTGAAGCCATGCTCTTAATAAAACCCACACATGTTTGCCCTTTCTAATTATAGTATAAAGATTTAATTCATCTCCCACGATTACGTTTTCTTTCAATCTGGTTCTAAGAACCAGACTTTTCACTTCTTGGTTTACGCATTTAAGGTTTCCTTACTATCAAAATATCCTCATAAATCAATTGTAACTTTTTGGGCCTGCAGATTGTCTCCTCTGACTTGACTCAGGTCAAAAGGTCATTGTAGGAAATGTAAATATAATAACAAACCATTTTCAATAATAATTATCCTACATTAACATTCTGCTTACATCAGTTCTATATTCTTAAATCATCGAGCTATTCACAAATATACATTTTCGGGGCAAAGAGCAAATCGGACTTTGAAATTATTATCTGCGGAGAAAAAAGGAGGGCTCAATGTCGTTGAACTATTTCACTTATTTATTTCAAGTTTTATTGGGATTATAATCTTTGTACATAACTAAAATCATATAAACAAGCTTTTATTAGAAAACCTATAAATATAACTACCTATGTATTTATGTGCAATTTATTTTTGTCTTGTTCTGTAAATTTTATATTTTTCTGCTCTTCAAATTGTAATTCAATCTTAGTTTAAGTCCAAGATGATTTTTAACAATAAGGCGCTAATTTCTGGTAATCTTAATAATCTTCGGCTTTTTATTTCTCAACATATTAAAATACCCCTTTAAAGGTCTTATATAATTTATACCCCCTATATTTTAAATTGTAATTTTATGCAGAAAAATTCGTTTATATATTTCTTAATTATTACTTCGCGTGAACGACTGTTTTGTAATCACATCCGTTCGTGAAAGGTTTTGTATGAATGAAAGCTTTAATTGCCAACCATTAATAATATCCTTTCAACACGAGGCGACCCCAATTTGCCTTTATTTGCGGTTCGTTAAACAAAAGGTAATATCCTTCAATAAAATTTGGGAATTAAAAGGAAATGTTGTCTTAAAAATACATTTTATTTCAAATAGTTATTGATAAAACAAGAGATATGAATTAATGACAGTTGTTCAGGGGATGTTTGCAACCACCATAAATATGCCCACAAATAGTGGCTAAAACAATCAAAGAAACCCACTCAACCTATATGACGTATACAACTATTTTTTGAGCTTAGCTTGTGAGATTATGTTAAAACAAATAAAAGACATACACAAGTCTCACAAATTCATCAATTATCTACTCATACACGTTTTTAATGACAAAGTCATCATCATCATCATCATCAGTGAGTTTTGCTACTACAAACTCTAACTTACAACCGAGTTGTAGTAGCAACACTCACTAATGATGATGACGTTGTCATTAAAACGCGTATGAGTAAATAAATTATTAATTTGTGGGTCTTGTGTATGTCTTTTATTTGTTATATCACGTAGTTTAGTTATTTATAATTTTCAATGTGTACTGTTCTACTTAATCATTGCAATGTGACCTATAGTGAAACCAGACACGTTTTCGTTTGGAACGAATCCAACATTAAATTCTGAATGGACGTTCATGTGTTCTTTCACCTATAAAATATTATTCCATCTGATTTATTTATCACTACCTAAATTCTACATAGGGTTTTCCTTTTATTTATAATTATTTTATAATTATGTTTTAAATATTTTCAAATTCAGACTCCTCTAATATTGTATTTATCTTTCAATATAGTTGAATACTTGAAATTGAAAATGTGATTTTAAAAATAATCGAAAAAGCTATATTGTAATAAAACGGGTGTTTAAAATAATAAATCTCGCCCCTTCGACACTAGGCCGTAATGGCTGGAAGGTTTAATGAGAAGTGTGGTTGGTGAAAAGATCAAAACCCCAATATCTAGGAGGAAACAATAACGATTAAATAGCCCACAATTCTTTATAGATGGTAATTATTTTAGGTTATCGTAATGTATTCAAGTTAAGGGCAAATTGTAGGGGCAGATGCCCCAATTCATATTGAAACAAATTTTAAACGTGTTTATAATAGTTTTATTTCTTAATAGAAATCAAAATTAATGTAATTCAAGGTTTTCGTAACAAAATTTCTCTATGAACTGTATTTTTAGTGAATTCATTTTCAATTTGATTTTTTTTTACCAATCATATATTTAATATGCATCTTGAATCTATCTTGAGATTTTACTCGACCTAGGACAACATAAATTTGTCCATGTGTAAAAACAGCTGTGGTCAACTAAAGCCCTGCTCTTAAAAATGTTTAACCTCTTATTTACAGTTATTGAAAAATGCAAGCCCTAAATGAAATTGGTTCCTTTTCATTTGAAATGTAAAAAAAAAAAACTATAAAGTCTATTAGCAAAAACCTGTACACATAACCTTTATACTGTTAAAACATTTGTTTGTTTACAAATCCTGTTTTTCATTGCAATGTATTGCTTATGGATATTATTGGTAACTTTAGGTTTTTCAAAGGCCTATAAATTATGTAAATTGAGAAGAACCTATATTTTTTTTTAATTTACGGGAAAACATATAGGAGCTCTTCTTTTCCGAAGGATGAAATAAACATTGGCACTGGTTTAGTCAATAGAAGTAAAACCAAACGTAAATGTAATCTAAAAACATACGTGTATTCAGGCTTGCTACACTGAAACTCGAATACTTAGGGATATGAATATAATTATTATGCAAAGGCAATATTAGAAGAATGATAAATAGCTTCTAAGATTGTAAAAAATAACCTCTAATTAGATGAATGCGTCGATGTTGGTACAACAGGGATTCTATCTCTGGAGACACGCTCTCATCTCGTATAAAGTAATAATAGGAAGTATTTTAAGGTAAAAGTAAGTCGAGTGTATTTCCGCATTTCTAAATCTGATTTAACTTTTTTTTACGACCGAGATATTTGAGTGAATGTTTGTGTGTATTTGCCAAAACCTCGACCGGCTTTTTACTGTCGTTCATCTTAATAAGTTACAATACAATATATAAACAAGAATAAAAGAAATTAAATACAGAAACGGAGTTTAGTAAAATTCGAATTGAAATAAAGTCTAAAATAAAAATATTAAAGTTAATTCTTATTATACTCATCTTCATTTCTGTTAGGAATATTTCTATATATTTGAGTAAACTTTTCTGTCTTTCCTAACGTTACAATATTTTTCCCTGTTGTTGTGGTTTGGAATGATTCCATTTCCAAAATTTTAAACAATACTTCGTAGAAGTACGATTTAAGTTTTGAAAATGGAATCCCTCCGAAACGCGTAGAGTTAAATATGTATAAGAGCTAATACTTCAATAAAATAGTTTAACTAGTACTTTTGATTGCGCTATCTCCTTATTGTAGATATTTGGGTGGGAAATGATTCAATATATGTATTGTCACGTGTAAATTCAATCCACCTAACATTTTTCTTATAATGATTTGTAGCGGTTAGTCTCTTTTTATGACCTTGAGTAGGTTTTATTAACTTATCCTTGGACATATTATGCTATAATATAACCTTTGTCCTTCCACGAAGTGCACTGAGTAGCAAAAACCGTTCAACAACTATTATTTGTCCACATTCTACCAATATATAATTATTTATTTATTTAAATACCTTATTCAAATTTTCAATCTCTGGTAAAATACTTTTTATTCGTCAAGAACAATTATATTTTTAAAACTTGTAGTGAATGACCCTTGATGTTAATGCAGTTTTTTCAAATATTAATTTTTTAATTATATTTAATTAATACATTTTAGTACATAAGGTTAATACATTAACACATTCAGCTTTTTATAAAGCCTCTTTGACATGTGAGAAATATATGTTTTCTGGCTTTTCCTTTAGTATTCGGTGCTAGTTAGTTGTAAACGGCTCATTAAAACTTTTATAAGAACAAGAGAGAAAAACAACCAAAACTGGTTTCAGTGTTAGGAATATTTCTAGAGCTCAAAGTTAAATCTCAACGTAACTCTACCGATACACTTCCCTAATACTCACACAAATTTGCAGTCTATAGTTAAGTACTAGATCTTTGATCGCTGACACATCCAGATGACAAAAAATCTCAACTATTTGTAATAAGTAATCATTTTTAAAAATTAGAATAATTATAAATAAAAATAATATTAAAACAACAATAAATTAAAGAAGAGTTTTTGTTAGTTGATAATAAAAACATGAATAATTTAATTAGGTAAATATGTTCTGGATATAAATAAAGAGAAACCTGACTTAGGCAATAAGGTAAGCAAGGAAGCTAAAGTCGACCGCCCTAAGCTCCAACCTTCCATTATAACCCTAGGTAAGGGTTTATTCAATTTTATTCGTCGATACAATCTTGGGGCTGAAAGAAGCACAGTTACATCACTAAGAGGAATTTTTGATAACTAATAACAAAACTTCATCAATAAAGTTACGTAAATAGGCTCTGGCTTCAAATAAACATAGAATCTAAATAATAAAACTAAGATATGGCATATTTATATGTAGCTGCAGATTTTTATTAAAATTAGTTATATGTGTTATTCACATAATGTATATATAAGAGAACAGTTGTTTGAAATTATCATTATATTATCTGAACGTTATAAACATTGTATAGAACTTTATCCAGATCAGATCCAGTGTTCCAGATCTCACGTCCGCCCCAAACCACATGCGCGCCAGCAAGGACCCCTCTGAAAAGACAATAATTTTAGTAAAACAATAGCGTTTAATTAGACAAACGCGTTGATGTTGATACAACAGGGTATACAATACCGGTGCGTCTCTGAGTCGCTATTAAGGGAATCACCTAATTTCTCGTCTTAATTAAGCTTAATTGTCCTGTAGACTTCCACTTATACAGTGAACCCGCCTCCTAGTGTCACTTTCTTCTGCAACAATACTTCGCTTTTTGAGAATTTGTTTCTTTAGACACGTACTCCTGCTTATCATACAAATATCAAGAGACAGTATTTTAGGATAAAAGTAAGCCATGCGTATTTATGCAATTCTAATTCTGGTTTAACTTCCTTTTACATCTATGAGATTTGAATGAATGTTTGGGTGTATTTGGCAAAACCTTCATTGAATTCTTACTGTCGTTTGTTTCAATGTGTTCTAATGAACAATGCCAACAGAGTTTTGTAAAACTCAAAATAAAACTTAAACATAAAATTAAAAATATTAAATTTGATACGTTCATTTTTGATTGGGCTATATACACTTGATTCGCAGTATTAAAAAACAGGGGAAATGCTACAACTCAATGATTTAGCAAATTTTACTCTTGAGGGTTTACAAAAAGAGGTTAAAACACAGGTTATGGTTCATAATAGGGATGGGCCGATTCCTAAAATTTTCGATTCCGATTCCGATTCCGATTCTAAAATTTTCCGTTCGATTCTCGATTCCTTAGTCGATTCCCGATTCTTTCAAGTTATATTAACTTACATGCTAGTTCTCTAATAATTAATTTAGTTAACATCTTGGTCATATGGCAAAACCTTTTAAAACTTCTGTTTTAATGTAATAGGCTACACAAAACCTTCAACCTTGATTTATCAACAGGAATTTTTTTAAACATAAAAACATATCAGATTAAAGTAATGACTTATTTTAAAGTTAAAAATGTGAACTTTACTTATTTATTTTTCAAAAAACTTCCTAAGCCTATTTACATTGTCTCCCAAACAAAACAAAAATTAAAAACAAACGAACAACATAAAAAGTAAAAAATTAATACAAATGGGATAGTTTTTAATATTTAAAAGTCTGGCAGGTAATGTTCATTTCTGTTCAAAAACACAAGCATTTGAACACGTTGTGGGTCAAGCTAGTTTCATCGCTAGTCACATATAGCTCCTGAAGTTGAGAAAGGTTTTTCAGAAAACACTGTCGCGAGTGGGCAGACAGGTATTTTATTGCCATTGCATTTAAATGAGGGTATTTGGCACTTTGTACTGCCAAATACTTCCCAACATCACAATCTGGACTGGCTAATGGTTCCCCCAGATAATTGTTTACTTCTTCTTCTACTGTCAATTCCCCTGGGGTACCTTCTTCCTCAACATTCTGGATTAGTGGGGCATACCTTCTCCACATCTGGTGGTATCTTTTTTTGCAGGGGTCTGGAACAAGTGCAACTAATTCAGGCCTATTTTGTATTTATTACTCAATCCCAATTGATTTTTAACCGACTATCACTTGTAGGTCCTGTGTCTGAGGATAAAGTTTCTTCAAGTATAGATCTTTTTTGTTGATAAATTTGGGCAAAATGAATGTTAAGTGCTTTTTCATATTTGATATATTATGTGGTTTTCCACCGTCAGTTTCTGCTAACCGTCATCGAATTGACGCGACGGCCATTACTCTGAACCGAATACCGCCAGGCCTCTTAACGCTTTATTTTTATTAGTACTACTCAGCTGGTGTTGCTACTTTTGGAAAAATTAAGGCACAGTATTTAACAACAAGCTTCAAACTACTTACAGATGTATTTACGATGGTTTTGTTTGATAGATAAACGCCGACGGGATTAAAAACATAATGTTATTCGAAGAGCTTTTTGTCCGTAGTTACGGGCCGACACACATATTTGTTATAACGTATTGTAATGATTTTCACTACTGTTTTCAAAATTTCACAAAACCTTAAAAGTAAGTCGGAAATATTGACTAAATATTTAGTTGTAAAATAATCCTTAAAAACGGACTTTGTGAAAGTTAAGTACAAACATTGATACATCCTCACTAAAAAGTAAATTATAACGTAAATTCCTTAACAAGTAAATTATTTGGTGTTAAAACTGTTACTTAATATGAATCTTAGATAGTATTTACTGGACCTGTAGCATTACTTATCAGAGAGAGAATATATTACACTTTAGTTCTATATTCAAAATATTTATAAACTCACAAATCAATCACATGTGACACGTTTACGTGTCTTAGTGATAGGCGCAAAAACACTTTTATCACCAGTCAGTTTATTTTTTGGGTAACCGGGACATGAAATTATGGTTTTGTTGTTTCTTGTTAACACAAAACACAAAAAATATCAAAACAGTGTTTCTCAGATAATAAAATTTAATTAAATCAAAAACAATGTCGGGTCAATTGGTCCGGCGGAGTTTATTTACGTTTCATTTACGGTAGGAAAAAATTATGTTGGGCCAGTTGGTCCGACATGTATTTTTATAAATATTCGGAATCGTGTGGAATCGGAATCGACACTTTTATGATGAAGAATCGAGTATCGACGATTCCTCGATACCACCTAGAATCGACGATTCCTGGAATCGAGAATCGGAATCGGCCCATCCCTAGTGCATAAGCTATTAGGAAAGCTAAGAGTAAAAATCAGAGGTAAAATGTTTTATGGTGAGAAAATACCCGCTATGGAAAGAGTACTTGGCCATAGAGACACTTCTTCAATATATCTATTATTTTTGTTGTAATTTTGTAAATATTTTCAGTTGTAACATCACAAACACCCACTTTAGGTCTCGAAATACTATTTTGTGAAACAGAAAAACACGTTCAAGAACATTGCAAAACAAATTACTTGTATACTTTGAAACAAATTAATTAGGAATATAGTGTATGCAGACAACGTTTACAAGACAAATTAAGTTAACAAAATTTCCAGGTCGCTCCTACCTATTTAGGCACGTACTTCCCATTAATTACGGGACCCAAGTCACATGTACACACGTGTTTACTGTGATTATGTTACTGTTATTTCACATTATAGGACTGTTTAAATAATACGTATACTACTATTTTCAGTTACTAAAAAATACTTTTGTTACATTATCTGTACTTAAAAGGTTTAAATAAAACAAATACTTTTTAAAAACTAATGTTTATAAGTGTGTTTAATATGCGCTTCAGTTCATGAAGTCCATGATAAAACAAAGAACGTGTTAACACTGTGCATTTGTAATATGCACTAAATATTTGTTATACAATTATAAGTGTATAAATTTATTGAAAGATGTTTCATGTAATGTTATATGATAAATATATTACAATATAAAATACAATAATTATAGTCTTTGTGATACAATTATTTAAAATATAAAGCTCAGGTCTAAATGTTTGAAGATTTATAAATTTTCCAGGAACTTATTGGAGTTTTATCTTCGATAAAACATGTCTTCTAAAACTGGCAACATAATGCGGGTTATCTAAAATATATTGTTTTAGATCTGTGTCTTTTTCGTTATACTTATTAAAAGTGGGATAGACCTTGAGAAATCTACCTTTTACTTCATTAAAGTCTTAATTATCATTTCCATTTCCAGCACAATTCATGAGATGCTCTCAATACAGTTATTAATTTTCTGTCTCACTTGGGTAGTGTTTTTTTGTTAGTGATTATTTTAAAACTATTTTACTGTTAAATGTATACTTGTGTTTAAAAAATATTATATTTATTTATATTTTTTAAACATTGTAAAACACAGAGATATGTCGAGCGAACGAAAGTTTGCCCTCCAAAAAACAATAACAAACCTTTAATATTGATTTTATAAAATTCATAAAAGTCTTTTCACAGCTGTTGTATATTGGTGATCGTAATAGACATGTCCAAGGATGATAAATGAAGAATTGCGGCATTGTAAGAATAAAACTACGTAGAAGACAATTGCCATCTGTGCGAATATCAGAGAGTTATTAATAGTTTTCTTTGACTTATTTTTCGTATTGTGGTTTACGGGCTAGATGGACTAGTTACGACAATTTATTAGTAGCTGGTATAAAAACTAATCCAGCTGGTATTAAATGTTTCCGTTGTTTGATCGATTTGTTTGCTTCAAGAGAGCTTAATTTATGATTTGTCACGCACAAGACTAGACGTCTGTGCTTTATAAAGGATATTTATAGAATTTTGATACTCGTAGCATACATAAAAACAGGTATTTATGGCCCATTGACCTTCTGTCAGACGTCTAAACATAATAGACGCGTCAGCAGTTTTACGTCGATTGGAGAGAGAATCTCAGATTCTCAACAAAATGGATTTTATTCGGTATTGGTCAGTGTTGTAAATATTTGTATAATTAGTGTATTCTTGTGTACATATGAAATGGACAATAACTGTGGGAACCTAGAATCTAGAGCAAACTTTAAAACATAAGTAACTATTAATACGTTTTTACTAATATGATTACTCATAATAATTATTTGACAAATTATAACCAACTAAAGTAAAAAAATGAATAGAAAATTTAAAAATTGTGCTCTATAAGTGAGAATATTGTTGTAAGATATTAAAACTAAATTGACTCAAAGAATGATTTTGTACTCGCTAGTATCTGGCGCGTATGTAGTTAGATCCGCACTGCGTAATGCTATTTAATTACAAAAAGGCACTAAATTTGTTCAAGACACGTGAGGTTTTCTTTCCGCACTACAATAACACTTCGAGTTCTTAAAGTAATAAATAAGTGATTGAAGGGTTAGAGTACTGGACAAAATATATAGTGTCATAACATATTGGTGTAATATGAAAAAATAATATATCGAAACAATAATTGTAAATAAACTATGTAATATTAGTAATAAAAATAACTAGGAAGTAATTGACTAGAAGGGTATTGGGGGGGGGGGCGTTATCGAATGTTGGGAATGATTCGTTGAACCGTCGAATAGTTTTACCCTTAGTAATAAAAGATGAAATTATGTTAGAAAACAAGTTTCCAACTTAAATTCAAAACTTTCATTAGGTATTCCTTTTGTTTAACGGACACCGAATGATGCCTAATTTGTATTTCCACCGGTTTAAGAGGCAAACAGTAAAGTATAGCAGGCAATGTTCCTAATTTACACAACGTATTACAAGAACCTTAGCTCTTTGGGAAAAATAGTTTTACCCTTAGTAATAAAAGATGAAATTATGTTAGAAAACAAGTTTCCAACTTAAATTCAAAACTTTCATTAGGTATTCCTTTTGTTTAACGGACACCGAATGATGCCTAATTTGTATTTCCACCGGTTTAAGAGGCAAACAGTAAAGTATAGCAGGCAATGTTCCTAATTTACACAACGTATTACAAGAACCTTAGCTCTTTGGGAAAAATAGTTTTACCCTTAGTAATAAAAGATGAAATTATGTTAGAAAACAAGTTTCCAACTTAAATTCAAAACTTTCATTATGTATTCCTTTTGTTTAACGGACACCGAATGATGCCTAATCTGTATTGCCACCGGTTTAAGAGGCAAACAGTAAAGTATAGCAGGCAATGTTCCTAATTTACACAACGTATTACAAGAACCTTAGCTCTTTGGGAAGGACATTTTGGCTATTTTTAATTCATTTATGGCTCTAATTTTAACTGATTTATTTAGGAATTCAAAATAAAAAAAACAGTTGTTTAAAAACATACACAACAAATTTAAATTCAGTTTTAGGAATGCTCTCGCCATATTAAAAGGTCTAAATACTCTAATTGTTTAAATATATATATATATATATATATATATATATATATATATATATATATATATATATATACATACTTTGTTAACCTACTTTAAAAAAGGAGATCCTGTATTCGATCCGTATGTTTTTTTTCTGTTTGTTCCACCATACCTTTGGAAGTATTTACCCGATCAAAATGATTTTTTTGTAAATGAAAGAGTAATCCATCCCGGTGGTTCCGTTATAGTTACATCTCTAACGGTCTAATTTGGAAACAATAACCGATTTAAAAACAAAAAAAAACAGAAAGAAACGTTTTCAAAATAAGGATTATAAGATAGTTAATAAGCAAAATAAACAATTATAACCAACTTCAAAAAAAGGAGGTTCTGTATTCGATCCGTATATTGTGTTTCTGTTTCGTCCACGATAACATTGGGAGTATTTAACCGATGAAAGTGATTTGTTTGTAAATGAAAGAGTAAACTTTCTCGGTGATTCCATTATAGTTACATCTTAATCCGTCTGATTTGGTGAGAATAATACACTAATTTAAATTTTTAAAGGAATATTTTTTAAGGAAAAGCTTCTTTTATTTTTTTAGTATTGATTATGAAGTAAAACATAAGTAAAATAAAGAATCATAGCATTTATTTTATGTAGTATTACACCACATATAAAAAAGTAGAAAAAATAAGTATAACACGAATACGTTTTTTTTTTATTTCATGCTTGACAAACCTGCTTATAACGAGCATCATCGGATACTAATGAATGAAAGGATACTTCTTCTCATTAAAAAGCGCCTCTGCGATAGTCTACCCATATTGATATATAACTTGAATGAGTTATGCCAAAATAAAAAAACTGAAATATGATATTGTTCATATCCCATATTCAAGATATTCGATAATTCTCAGGTGCAAAAACTCAATACTTCAATAAATATCAAGAGATAAATTCATTAAATATAACTTAATTATCAATTTTTATTTAATTTTTTAATAATATTTTATAAGTACAAAATGTTTTTCCTAATAATTATTAGAGACAGGAATATTGAATATTCACCTGACATTATGCATTACGTGATTATTAACGTTGTTAAACTGAAATGTAAAAGAATAATTGCAAGATAAGAAATAATATGCAGGATTTTAGGGAAATTCGTGAGGGAATTTCAAGTATAAATTGCTCAATGTATTCATGTGGCAAACTGACATATTTTTCGTATTGTTCAAAAGTGTGTCAATTATTTCAATAATGTCGAATGAATATTGTCCAATGAGAGAAAAGTGAGGATAACTGTCTTTGAAAATATTTAAATAACTAAATGCAAATGAAGCTAAACTTCAATGATTAAGTTCTCAATAATTAACCTATGTATATATATATATATATATATATATATATATATATATATATATATATATATATATATATATATAAAGAACGAAAAACAAAATACAAATACAAGAATTATATTTGAATTTATAATTCAAAGCTTTTCGTTGGCTAACAGTACCAACATCATCAGGAATATTAAACAATTCAATATTGAATTGTTTAATATTCCTGATGATGTTGGTACTGATAGCCAACGAAAAGCTTTGAATTATAAATTCAAATATAATTCTTGTATTTGTATTTTGTCTTTCGTTCTTTATTAATACACAAGAAAACATATTGCGATATTTATATATATATATATATATATATATATATATATATATATATATAAATATATATATATATATGTGTGTGTGTGTGTGTAAGAGAGAGAGAGAGAGAGTGTGAGAGACCCATTATCAACAAGGTTCGCCGATCGAAGTCAGCCTTGTGCTAACGCTTGCAAAAATCTGCCAGAGAACCAGTCACCGAGCTTTATTTTAAAAAACCTAACTGGCTGATATTTAACCCTTTGCTTACTGTTTACCAAGAAATGAGTTCATTCTAGACATCTCAGCTTAATGACCAGGATGTCGGAGTGTATAAGAAAATTGTTTATTAAATAAATTTCAAGTGAATTTACAACCTAGTAAAAAAACACGGTTTTTATTTTTATATTAATTTTCGCTCAAGCACAGATCACTGGATTTTACAAAATTTAATTTCTTACAAAACTACTTCTTTCCATTTACCATATTTCTAAAACACACTTAAAATTTTATAAATGAACTTATTATTTATTTCTTATTGACTTCGCCCTAGTTTAGTAATTGCATTTTTTTATAATTTTAATCCTTTGAAACCTTTGGTTGCAAATGTAAATCTTTGAAAAATATACTTAGTTTTAGTATACATTTATATCCTGAAAACCTACGGTTTAGTGTTACATTTAAATTATAGAAAATACACAAAATATCACTGAAAAGAGAAACATTATAACATTTATAATTTCATAAGGAAATCACCTATGCAAACAAATCACATGTTACCAGAATGTTTCACCTATTCGAAATGAAAAAGAAATAAACTTTACTTTCCCATATTATTATTCACAACTTATACAAAATCTATTCATGCTTAAGATTTCCTGTCTTTCAAAACAACCTCACATGATCTGGGAACAATTTAGCAAAAATGTACGTCCTGATCAATCATTAAATATTTTCCCATTATTTATATATAAAAAACCAATTATGAAAGACAATCCCCAAAATATTACCATATGACAATTTTTAAAGACAATTCACATATTAAACATTTAAAATCCTTAGTTAAACCTTACCTATTTTGATCAACAAATCTTATTAAGAATACAACCAAAATTGTCATCTAATTCCATCAAAAACATTTACCTAATTTTAAACATCATATTTAGATCCTAATATTAACACACCATTTATAAATCAACATATTTTTCAGTAATCTGAGAATAACTTCAACTCATATGTCTTTTGACATTTCTAAATGCTAATTTTAATATCTTAATTTCAAACCATCTTCACTTGCAACCCTTTTGTCTGGGTTTGTTTATTAATATCTTTTCCTATCTAAAACTAGCTACTGTTTTAATTTTCCTATTTTAGTATTCCAACAAACTGTGCAGTTTCTTAATCATAATTACGGTAACATATAAATCCCTTTGGCATTCATTTTATTACTTTTATCCTCTTTATTTGTTTATATCTCAACCCCTTTGGTTGCCATTTTGGTTTTGGTGACGTCAGGCAAAAATGACGCTTCATCCCCCTAGTGTTCCTTCACATCTAATATAAAAAGTGCATTATTTTTATCACATAGTTTATTAATTATACTTTTTTAATTTAAAGAACTACTTGAATTATCCTTTTTCGCCAAAAATAAATGAATTTACAAATTTATACATTTGAACGAAAAGAAAGCAGCTTCCTTTCTTAGTTCGTGCCGTTTCCTGGGTCCTGCTAGATTCCACATGGCATAGGTGTCAAGATTTTGTGGCGTGAAGCTTTTGCCCATGATATTCTTAAGTTCGTTCCTTTGTCTCGCGTCACCATGAATTTAATTTTTAAAAGTTTACAATTCCCTGTTTTTCTGATTGAGTTTCACTGATTTTATTCCCGATTTTAAAACATTTTCTTAATAACTTGATGTTTACTTTTTTATTCTTTCACATTGACCAGTTTTAAAATTTATTTTGAAGAATTTAATGTTACTATCTTCTAAAAGCAATTTACGGTTTATAAACTTTGGAAACCCCTTTTTTTTATCTATTGGAAATGCACCACATTTTGTTTGAATTTAGCCAATTTCAGGGACTTGAATTACAACAAAAAGCTTGGCAGTTACATTTTTGCAGCCACCTAATCCCCAAATTTAGCACATGATGTTGGGATTTAACACTATTTAAATTACTCAAAAAGCGGAGTAAGTTGAAACTTCGCCCAGCGTTGACGATACTTCGAAAATCACTGACTACATTCCACCCAATATACACAATCTATTTCACCTGCTATCCCTGAGCGAATCAACATAATTGTTAAAAAGTGACGTATATGATTCGATCCTACCCCTTTAAATGGCCTGATCATTACGTCACAATTTTCGATGTTGGAAAAATCTATATTTTAGTAAAAACATTTAAATCTGGTCGTAACATTTTAAAATTTGAATTTTGGCAGTTTCTTTTTTCTTGACGCTCTTCATAATTTTATTGTCTGCACTTTTTAAATGTCAATGAACTTTCATCATGAATTTTGACTTTTCTTCTATTTTTCTTTGTTGCTTTCCTCCTTCAAATCAATAAAACAAAACTCAACCTTTAAAAATGGCCTAACTTTATACATTTTCTTTGAAATAACCTATTTTTGCACTGAATTTATATTTATATTTACGTTTACTATCGAAAATTAAAATTTTATACTTTTTCTACTCAAAATTTCCATTTAACGCTTGAATTCTCAATTAAAGCCCGTTACAGTGTGTGTGTGTGTGTGCGTGTTTGTGTTTGTGTGTGTGTGTGTGTGTTTTATCTTTATATGTATAATGCAAAATGTTTAACTGTATGTAATCTTTAGCTATAAAATATTTGACAACAATGTAATATGTTCTTTATATATTATTCGTGCATTAAAATATTAATAATAGCAAATACAGTTTCTATATTAATCACTATAAAACATATTTAAAATGAGTTTTAATAGCAACGGATAAAATAAAAATCTCTGAAAGAAATTCTTGAGAAAATTTAATTAGTTAAATGAATTTCTTTACGTCATCTTTTATTTTGAGTATTTTTGGCAATTTATTGTAAAACATTTTAGGAATAAATTTACTCTCAGCAGAGACCTCTCGTGTTGTAGCATTAGGTTTTTATTTTAGTTCATTTATCATTTTATGAGTTTTAATAATTATGATATATAACTTCATAAGCATTTATTTGGTAGTTCGAAAAAACTTTCAAGTATGTTTATTTACTAACAGGATTTTCTATTAATTAAAGGGATTTTTCATAGTAACGTAATGATAAAATTCATTTAAAATTTTAAATTAAAATTGAAAAATAACACAACTAAACTCTTCTTGATTGATACTTCCATCTTTATTATACAGAAAATATTTTAACACGACACATTTATTTGAATTAATTTTTTACATATTTAATTTGTCTATAATTTAATTACTGTTTAATTGTTCATGATATTTAAACTAAAATTTTCTCTTGAATTTTCACACACCAAATTACACTAATTATTTTTTTTAATAAAAATTGTGTTTTTAAATCAACCGTAATTTTTAAATTTTTAAATAATCTCTCTGGAGTGTTATTTTTTAAATATAACATTATCTTTTATTATCAGTTATTTAATAAATTCGAAATTGATTACTAGTAACGAAATTATGGCATATTTATTATTTAAAAATATTCAAACATTTGCAATCATTTTTTTCCTTTTAGTTTGTAGTCGAAACCACTCTAATAATTTTAATTATATGTTCTGTTGTTGGTTTCGTCACGATTAGGCCTGTCTAGAAACTCTAACATGGAATTTAAATAACTTACATGCCCAAACATGCCTTTTTGTAAATCTGAACTATTTCATATGATATTCGTTATTTTAAACAATTCAGTAGTACATATAAGAATTTTTTTTAAAATTTTTAAAACTAATTAACAATTTTATTTAGAGTGAAGTCATTGTTTATTTATTTATGAATCAAAATTTGAAATTTAATTTACTAAAAATTTCATTAAAATTTAACTAATGAATTTTACTTTACAAAATTACTTACCGAAAGTTCTCCCTTCCTTCATTCTCGGTTCCTAGCCCATAGAATTTTTTGAAGCTGGGTTCTTCTTTCTTCTTTCCTAGATCCTTTGGATTTTCGGTTAACAACACAATGGTAAGTCGTTCCGAATTTAGTTACATTTTCTGAGAAATGGAAGTACCTATTGCCGATTCACGATGTATAACGCGTTGTAAATTTGACAATAAAAACGTTCTTGTAGAAACCATCTTGCCTATAGACTGTCCTGTCTAGCCACAAACCGACATAAAAACGTTCTTGTAGAAACCATCTTGCCTATAGACTGTCCTGCCTAGCCACAAACCGACATAAAAACGTTCTTGTAGTAGCCATCTTGCCTATAGACTGTCCTGCCTAGCCACAAACCGACATAAAAACGTTCTTGTAGTAGCCATCTTGCCTATAGACTGTCCTGCCTAGCCACAAACCGACATAAAAACGTTCTTGTAGAAACCATCTTGCCTATAGACTGTCCTGCCTAGCCACAAACCGACATAAAAACGTTCTTGTAGTAGCCATCTTGCCTATAGACTGTCCTGCCTAGCCACAAACCGACATAAAAACGTTCTTGTAGTAGCCATCTTGCCTATAGACTGTCCTGCCTAGCCACAAACCGACATAAAAACGTTCTTGTAGTAGCCATCTTGCCTATAGACTGTCCTGCCTAGCCACAAACCGACATAAAAACGTTTTTGTAGTAGCCATCTTGCCTATAGACTGTCCTGCCTAGCCACAAACCGACATAAAAACGTTCTTGTAGAAACCATCTTGCCTATAGACTGTCCTGCCTAGCCACAAACCGACATAAAAACGTTCTTGTAGAAACCAACTTGCCTATAGACTGTCCTGCCTAGCCACAAACCGACATAAAAACGTTCTTGTAGAAACCATCTTGCCTATAGACTGCCCTGTCTAGCCACAAACCGACATAGAAACGTTCGGCACTTAAATTTTAATTTTTTTCGACTTCATCAGAACTCTTGACTCCCGTATGTATTGGTCTCGCCACTACTTCCCCCTCCAGCTGCTTGGTCTCACAATCCAGATAATTTATTTACGTGATTTTCATTGCTGATCCTCCACTTGAGCCAGTTTGCGTAACTATCAATACAGTTTTATTTATTCCTAAAATATCTATTTCATTAATTTGCTGTATCATTTTATTTAATAAAGTTTTACGATTTAGGTATTCACTATATAGAATTTCTCACACTTTGCTTGTCAATGGTATGAAGAATGTCAAGAATGTCAATGGTAATTGTAGGAGATCCGGTTCACTAGATAGCTTTTTTTCATTTATTTTCTTGCAGTTAATCATCGGTATTTAACTCCCGGGTTCAAATTTATTTGTTAATTAAAATTTTGTTTAATTTACTATAAAGTACTAGCTTTCTTCACTCTTTTATTCTTTGTTTTTCTTTACTATTTCTTTTATTTAAAAATTTACCATTTGATAGGCCTACATATTATAAGTTTTCGAAATTAAAAATTGAAATTAAAAGTTTTTTACACACACACAATACCACCTCCCCACACACACTTATTTCATTAATTTCAAACTAGTCTTTCCTTGACATAATTTTTAAAGCTTTCATTTTCTTTTCTTAGAGAAATAAAAACTAAAATTGTTTCCTACAAAACACAAAAAACAATTTATTGAAATTCTAAACACATCCTTTCACGATCTTCTACATTGAGTAAAACACATAGCATTGCTTTCAGTTGTTTCGTTTTAGACATGCATCCACTTCATTTATTTGAAAGTCCCAAGAGGTCAGCTGTAGTTATAAATAAAATAATCACATTCCACCCACCTAGTTTTAGGTTACATTTTCATTCGATCTCATTTTATAGCCTATAAAGATACACAATGGGATTCCAGTCATGTCATTATCCAACCAACGCAATAAACCTCCAAAATAAAGTGGATGTATACCTTTAGTGATATCGGGGTTTATTTCCAAGTTTATCTGCTAGATGGTGCTCTCTGACTATCTAACGGACAATACAGCTAAGTTTTCTTATAGGGAAATACGGTAAGGCAATATAAAAGTGATTTATTGATGTCTTAGCATGACAAAAATAACTCATTTTATTAGGAGCTTAATACTTAGTACGGCAATAAAAGTACATGTCTTTATGTAAAATATTTTTTCAATTTCGGCCTGACTTTGCTCTTAACGGTTTTAGGTAAACTATTTACATCATAATAGTTTTACTGTGAACAAGCGTTTTGAAGTGTTACTACCAAATGAAGAGCAAAAGTAGCGCTGTTTATATAGATCAAAGAGGCAGTATAATTAAAAATAGATTCAAAGAACACATTCAATCATTTAAATATTAAAATACTGATTCAAATTTCGTGACACTCCTCATCATCTTAGTATATGACTCGAAGGAAAAGATGACATCTATGAAGCCAATAATTGTATATGGAAACCGACTGATAGGTACAAACATGTTAACAAACAAACACATAACCCATACTGTTATTTTCATAAAATTATTGCAAAACTAAAGAGAAAGTAAGATAAGTAGAAGTAGCTACACGCGGCTGTGACGTCAGTGACTAGTTGGCTATATAGGGTCGAGATGGAGCTAAAACCCCTCCTTCTCTGACTAACTGACTGAACCTGTATGTTCAAACTACTAACAGATGGAGTAGCTTCTAAACCAGCTAACTAAGGGTAATTTAATGAAGCTAGGTGTGACCGATAAATAGCATAATCAGTTGAACTTAATTGTTGGACTTGATTTAAATAAATTAATCACGAATCACTTTTATATTTAACCATACTAAATGTTTTTGTTATGTCGTTTCCCGCAACGACACGACTCTAGGCGGTTAGCAATATTAAAAGACACATAAACCTCCAGACGTAAGAAATGTGCATAGTAAAAATTTTCGCCTCAAGGGATGTGACTGTGTGTGTTGTTAGAAGAGCGCACAGATGAGACATAAATAAACTCTGTCTTCACTTTTATTAGATTACATAAGTAGGCTAGAACTGGATCTGTTCCCAAATGTTTTTATAGTTTTCTCCTTTATGTGCCTCGCCAGTGGAAGGATTGCGCTATTTTATTCAATATCAGTGGTTGGAGAAATAAATCTATAGAAAGTAATTATATATTAAAATTATATTTGTAACAATAAAACATTACCTACAATATCCGGCTTTGTTCTTTGGAGTCGGACCTATAAGGGGTATTACAGGATCTCAGATAAAACAACCTTTACAAAAACTACAACAAACATAAAAGTAATTGTGTTTTCCTATTTTAACAAAAGGAAATCATTACATTGAATTTACTATGCCCTAAAGTGTCTTTGATTTGAAACTGAAGATCAATTACAATGTAATAGATAAAGTTTTTAAAAATATATTGTGTACACATACAGCACAATATTTATAAGCCATTAAAATAATCCAAAATATAATTAAAATTTCAAAAAGTTCATTATTTGAATTTATTAGGCAGGTCGTCTCGACAGCGGATGGTCTGTAGGACCATTTCTACATTGATGGATATAATCCAATTTGACTGTTAAAATAAAAAGAAAATCAACTATTGGTAAAACCCGTGTACGGATTATTATATGAAGTATAAACGTAATTAATGTTTCAATACTTAAGGGCACTGTTCGAGGGTTTCTGAGGATGCTAAATTCAATGACGTCATCTAGAGTCACCGAGAATGGACGGTTTTGACTTTACGTTAGTACCAAATTGATGATTTGGAGTAAAAAAGTCAAATGAAAAATAATTACTAGAAAATAACCACACGGGGGATTTTGGTAAGGCGGAATTTAATGCCGTCACCGAAAGTCGCCGGGGATGCACTAGTATGGTTCCACGCGAGTACCAAAGGGGTGAATTGGAGTGAAAAAGACAAATTTCAAAAAATCGCTGGAACATAACCAATCGGGGGTTTTTGAGGATGCTGAATTCAATACCGTCATCGAAAGAGACCAGGGATGGACGGGTGTGGGCTCTACGGGAGTAGCAAAGGGATAATTGGGGTAAAAAGGTCAGAGGCCAAGGGATCGTTATAAAATCATCACTCGGGGTTTTTAATGATGCTGAGTCTAATCCTAGCACCGAAGTTGGCCATGCGCAATCCGAGATGGGACTGCGGGTTTCGCTGTGGGTGAATTTAGGTAAGACTAGCCAGAATCTAAAATATTGCCCAAACATGGGCATTCGAAGATTTTCGAAGCTCCTAGTCCTACGTCATGAAAATTCGCCGGGCATGTACGGGCTTACCAAGGGGTGATTTGGGGTAATATATCCCATTAACAATAAATCTCCCAAAATTGGCATGTTTCCAACTATGCAACATAACCAACAGAAAGAGTCGGGTTAGTGACCTTGTCTTGGACAGAAGTTATGCTACATCTATTTACAGAAATGTTTGTGATATGAAAATATAAACAGGCGTCACACCGATAGCAGTTCTATTACGTTTGTTTACGTCATGTCTGTCAAAGTAATCTTTATAACTTAGAGCAGTGTTTCAATGCAGCCTGTCCATGTGCTTTAAGCATTTTAAAGACTGTGTGCTTGAACGATTCAACTTGAAAAATAACTGTTTGTCCCAAATTGATATTTTTTTAAAAATTAATGTATTTATTTAATTTTTTTTTAAATGTATTATGTCTACCTAATTGTCATATATTTTCTTTCCATTTTTACTTAGACTATCTAAACATTTATGTTTGTTTTCTCATTCTTCGTCGGGTAATTAATTTTCTTCTCTTTTCGTGTTATTTTCTTTTGTTCTCTTAAAAAGGATGGTATCGTTAGCGAGGGCAGCGGAATGACTTTTCAGCCATCAGTTAATGTAAAACTTCTACTATAACCGTAAATAAAAAAACTATAAATAAGTAGACCTTATATTTGTTCAACCTTTATACAACTTAGAATAAACGACAAAAAAGGGAAATTTTTGACCCACATCATTTCATCGACTTATCTTTATCAGCTTATATATCCAGAAAACCTATTATGCCAATATCTACAAATTCCAAGCTTAATCTTTAACTGCCGTCATCGTGCCTGAGCATCAGCAACGGGTTATCTGAAGAAGACAGTGATTCAGGTGCTGTATCTAATGACCAACTTTTATAAGACATCAAAGAGAATAGGGGAATTGTGCAACAGAGTGAAGAAGTAATTGAGCAAAATTTCATGATACCGAATCTCAATGAAGTCCATCAGACGATGAAGATGATTTCGAAAAACTGTAACCTCCAGAAATTTACAAATTTTTCTATTTGTATAGATAAATTGTTATAAACAATGTAGAATTTGTCCAGCAACAAAAAATAGAAAGACTAGTTACACTTTGTAAGCTGTCTTTGTACAGCCAATATGTCTAGAATGTTCTGAGCTGCTGTGTAAATACTGCTGTCAAAATTGAGATATTATTTGTAATGCCAGTTTCCATAAATAAAGCTTATAAATTGTCAAATGTTATCTTGTATATAAAGTTAAGTGTGTACAATCAGTGAACAAGAAATAATAAGTGTATGTTAATTATCGTGCGATTATAAGTCTTTTTAGCTAAACTGCGCTAAAATCTGTAGGTTTTATTTACTACAGTTTTCAATTAGTATATAAAATATGACTGCTCTCATAAAACTACGTTTACCCTACTAGTCCCATTGCAAACAGAATATTCAAAAACAATTTTTATAAAGTAAATGCAAGATAAATTGTTAAACCACACAATAAATCACACTTAGACATTTCGTGCCTCTGATGTAATCGGCAGCAGTAATGTGACAGAAATTCCAGCACGGTAGTTGAAGGTTAATAAATACTGAATCATCTTTCGTTAATCTCTGTATTGTATACAAGAACCTAAATAACATCTGTGCGAGTGTTGTCAGCTTATATTGTCTGGTGATATCAGGCTGTCTGGTGTAAACAAACATAGGTCCAAGCCAAACAAAGATAAAGGCTCGCACTCGACAAGTACTCTCGTGGACGAAGGCTCGGAAAACTGACTTTCTGCATTCTATCTGTTCCATCCCTTTCTCTCATTTACATACGGCGTAAACGTAAATAATTTATGGTATCTTCCCAACGTCAAAATGGTCAAAAAGACGGATACATTTGTTTCTATACTCGACTTTAGCCGCTGGTAGTCTATATTTTATTTTATTAATATGTTTATTGAATACATTGGTATTAACCTTTAGTAAATATATATGGAGTAGGCCATATTAAGTGTTACATCTGTTAATACATGTGTTGCAGACTAGTGTTACCATGTTTGCAATGTTACGAAATTGTAAGAATATACAGCAAATAATAGTCACTTTTAGATTCTTAAAATCTGATAGAAATGCTATGACAATTAATTTGAAAAGCAAGTTAAGTTAAAAAATAAATACTTTATCCATCCAATAGGATCTAAGAGCACCAAGGGAAAAGAACGAGATGCATTGACCGGAACATTAAGATAAGTTTGGTCAAGAAGTAGACAAACGCGTCAGAATGGCTTTCGGAGTGTCGGCTGTTTATGTTTCCATATCAAAATTGTGTCTGTAAATACATAGCATAGTTCTCTCCAAGATAATGTCACGAATCCACAGCTGTATGTCCTAAAATAGCATGTTTACAAATTCCTGAAGTACTTACATCGAGGACTCTAATGAAACACTTGGCAACAATATCTCAACTTTTCCAAATGAATGACCAAGGTATTAAAGAGCTAGCGTTATTTATAGGCCATACAACATCATTTTTATCAATAATAACATTATATATTTTTTTTTCATCCAAATACTCAAAAATATTTTGAAAGATATAAATAATGTAGATAAGAAAGAACACGTGGATATATACACACATTCTATGACCATAAGGGCAAAACATTTTAAGTACTTATTTAAGGATACATGTATCATAGGTGTTAATAAGCCAATTAAACTAGAGAGCAGTTCAGGCGGTTTAAGCAATATAAATAAATAAATATTGGTGGTAAATATTTAAAATTCTACATTTCTACATCTTTGAAGATATGTAAGGATATAGTTCTTCCCAATGTGTATTGCAGTGTAGCAAGGAATCAAAACGTTTTCAGAAAGCAATGTAATAAATCTATTATGTTTATCCTCGATATTCTAGTCCCAAGAGTAACTTTAATATCTATGGGATTTTCACTCACTTTAGAGTTGCATGAAAAACTGGTTCAAGTATGGTGATCATTGGTACGGATCAAGTAGTGCATGGATAATTCTAGGTAGATGGCACCGAGACATCGTCGGATTACCGAAAACTTGGATTACACGGAAATAGCTTCCTGTACACTAGAAATAAAAAAACAGGAGTTCTAACGAACCCTAATACTATAATTAAGAATGCATAAAATACGTATGTAGAACTTTATTGATTACAGTACATACATAAATTAATGTTGCTTGGCTCTCCAAGACCACTGTACTGAATCTTGCTTGCAAGGATACTATACGATATGAATACCATACTAAGTATCGGCAATTATAGCTAGAAAATAGCCGATGCCCGTTGTAAACTTTATCAGGACGCCCAATGTTTTGACCATAGATAGTCTTTTTGTTCGCCTACCATAAAAATAAAACGAGATTATCAGTAAAATATCAGTAAATCTGAAGTATAGTGAAAAATTACCGTGATCATCGGTAGTAAATATTTATGATTATCAACGTCTAAAGATTGACTACAAAACGTTTTATAAGGACTTGGTTAGGGTTGCTTAACCGAAGTAATTTTCTATCAACGAAGAATAGATAATATTCAAATTGAAATATTAAGTTTGTAATTAGGAGTTATTTATTAACTGGTATTGCTAGTGATAGGATTCGTAAAATATATAACAAAGGAGACAGTTTTGAGAAGTGATTGAGTATTAGCAGACTTTGTCTTGAGATCAGACACAGCCGAACGAACTAAAATCATTCTGATACTAACTATAAAAATGTATGTAACATGTCGACCGAAGAACGGAGAGATTTTTTAAAGTGAAAAAAATCTACAAAACAGTCATTATCATTTGAGTCTTGTTTTTTTTTAACAAGAAATACCATCATAGTGACTAATTTCATTCGGTCACTCTGCATAACGCTATTTTACAGCTAGTTTTTGAAGACGGGATCCTCTGTAATTTTGTATTATTTGATCCTCTGATCCTCTGTATTATTTGTAATTTTGTTCACCATAATAATAATAATAAATCAAATTGTAGATATGCGAGCCAGGAGGGATACGGTTAAAGATAGAATTAAAGAAGAAGATTAAAATATATTTAAATCTTATCAGATATATTTTCAGGTGCATTCAACGCGTCTTGATGAAAGTAACATCACAATCAAGGTGAAATGTCATCCTTTCGGAAAATATCTAAGGGAGGAATTAAATGCATTTTTTAACCTGCCAACAACGACTACCAGGAAAATTTAATGAATGTAGTTAAAGAAGAACTTTTAGAAAAAATAGGTCTTTACTCAAACACAATTGTACCTATAACAATCTATGACAAATCAAATATGATGGATAAATAAAATAGATGTATTACATTGCTTACCGAAATCTTTTATCACCGTGATGTCTACAATGCAATATACATTGGGAATAACTATATCCTTACATACATTCTTTAGAGATGTAGAATTAAAGAAGTTTAAATATTTACCATTGCTTACACCACCTGAACTGCTCTCTAGTTTTATTAGCAGAAAACCACCTATGATACATGAATCCTTATACAAATACTTAAAATGTTTTGCCCTTATCTTGATAAAATATTTATACTGATTGGTATTGGCACTAAAATGTCACATCTTCGTGAAAATTTTACTACTTGTTAGAATACTATATGCAGCCTTATAAAGCATATGCTCACAGAAAAATAAAACAGTTTTTAGGTTACATTTGGCTGTCGTAAGTACAAAAATACTATTATTTCAATGTTTAATTTTTTTACCCGAAAATGGTAATTTGTGCTCGTTTGAACCTATAAAATATGGACGTGTTCGATGTGCCTACGTGAACAAGAAATTAACATTAGATGAGATTCGACCAAATAAAAGCCTTCTTTCATTTACAATGTACAATATAATTAGATTTTTCTGGTTACCTACCTGAGGTAAAGGTGATACAATATTTGTTGTTTTTCTACTATAGGCCTAACTTTTAAAACTTACTGTAAGTAAACTTTATGCTAACCCTTTACTTATCCTTTCATATTTTTTTACAAGCAGTAAAAACTTAAAATTGAAATTTTCATTATTTTTAATATACTGAAGAAGAAATGTTGAAGAAAATTCGATGTATTAGTCTAAATGCCATGTCGCAATTAATTATACTCCATTTCATCATTTGCTACTCCCATAGAGGGTCACCCGCGTATCCCCATTGACGTTCGATAACGGTGAAAGACTCAGTACCATTAAAACCCACCCGAATGATCATTTTCAATTGTTTTTTTGCCTTCTAACAATTGTACCACAATTCTAACCCTTTTCTACTCCCGTAGAGCCACATCCGTGCATTCCTGATTAATATGGAAGACGGTATTGGACTCAGCTACCTCCAAAACACTACGATTGATCATATTCTAGCTTTGTTTTGCCTTATCACATTTATACTCCAATTCATCATTTGCTACTCCCATAGAGGATCACCTGTGTATCCCCATTACGTTCGATAACGGTAAAAGACTCAGCACCATTAAATCCCTCCGACTGATCGTTTTCTAGTTTTTTTTTGCCTTTTGTCATTTTGACCCCAAGTCAAAATCCTCCTTTATAACTCCTATAGAGCCCCACCTGTTCATCCCCGTTTAATTTTGTTCACAGTAGTGGACTCAGCATCCTTAAAAACATCCCAATTGATTATTTCCTAGCTTTTTTTGTTCCGATATTCTACCGTAATTGATCCTTTTGCTACTCCTGTAGAGGCATACACTTGTATTCCCGTCAGCTTTCGATAGTTGTACACGTTTATGAAAACTAACAACTAAGACTTATGTGAGTTGAGTAAATAATTGGCCAGCTGAAATGAAGAAGGGCCATACTAATGTTTGTGTTTTTACCGTGATTACACACACGTGTCATAGAGTCTAAACATTTGACTAGTCAAGTAGTCAGATAGTAGCACCATAGTGGCAACACTGTTGGTTCTCGTATCGTTAGTGGCGTGGGAATAATATACACACCGGCTGCCATATTGTTATTAGACTGAATGAAAATATACACTGGCTGCCATATTGATGCCTAAATGAAATGCTGCCGTATTGATAGTATTTCAGTCAATTTTGTATTTTTAAGATTTTATAAAATTAAAGTACATGGAGTAGTATCATGTTTATTAGAAATAAATTATACACGACGAAAAACATTTTTACTCCACTCTTTCAAGTGGCTGCCATATGGTTGCAAAATGAAATGCTGCCATATCGATAGCGATATATATATATATATGGTGCGCCTGTCTGACTAGTCAAATGTTTATACAGTAAGACACTGGGTGTGTGTAATCACGGTGAAAACATAAACATTAGAATGTCCCTTCTTCATTTCAGCTGGCCAATTATTTACTCAACTCACATTAGTCCTGGTTGTTAGTTTTTATAAACGTGTACAACTATCGAAAGCTGACGGGGATAGAAGTGAACAAAATTTAACGGGGATGGACAGGTGGGGCTCTATGGGAGTTGTAAAGGAGTGACTTGGGGTCAAAATAACAGATGACAAAAAAAACTAGAAAATGATCAGTCGGCGGGTTTTAATGGTGCTGAGTCTTTTACCGTTATCGAACGTCATAGGGATATATACGGGTGATCCTGTATGGGAGTAGCAAATGATGAATTTGAGTATAAATATGAGAAGGCAAAACAAAGCTAGAATATGATCAATCGTAGTGTTTTGGAGGTAGCTGAACCCAATACAAGTCTTCCATATTAATCGGGAATGCACGGATGTGGCTCTACGGGGGTAGAAAAGGGGTGAATTGGGGTAAAGTTGTCAGAAGGCAAAAAAAATATAAAATGATCACTCGGGAGGTTTTGGAGTGTGCTGTGTCTTGTACCGTTATCGAACGTCAATGGAGATGCATGGGTGATCCTCTACGGGAATAGCAAATGATGAATTGGAGTATATTTGTGACAAGGCAAAACAAAGCTAGAATATGATAAATCGTAGTGTTTTGGAGGGTGCTGAGTGGAATACCGCCTTCAATATTATAAGGGGATGCACGGGTGTGGCTCTACGGGAGTAGAAAGGGGTGAATTGGGGTAAAATTGTCAGAAGGCAAAAAAACAATGGAAAATCATCACTCGGGGGGTTTTAAAGGTGGTGAGTTTTTTACCGTTATCAAAAGTCAATGGAGATGCACGGGTGGTCCTCTAAGGGAGTAGCAAATGATGAATTGGGGGTATAATTGTGAGAAATCAAAAAAAACTAGAAAATGATCAATCGTAGTGTTTTGGCAGGGTACTGAGTCCAATACCACCTACAATATTAAACGGGGATGCTCGGTTGTTGCTCTACGAGAGTAGGAAATTGGTAAATTGGGGAAAAATTGTCAGAAGGCAAAAAAAACAATTGAAAATGATCATGCGGGTGGGTTTTAATGGTGCTGAGTCTTTAACCGTTATCAAACGTCAATGAGGATACACGGGTGACCATCTATGGGAGTAGCAAATGATGAATTGGGGTATAATTGTGAGAAAGCAAAAAAACTAGAAAATGATCAATGGTAATGTTCTGGAGGGTGCTGAGTCCAATAGCGCCTACAATATTAAACGGGGATGCTCGGTTGTTGCTCTACGGGAGTAGAAAGGGGTGAATTGGGGTAAAATTGTCAGAAGGCAAAAAAAACAATGGAAAATGATCACTCGGGGGGTTTTAAAGGTGTTGAGTCTTTTACCGTTATCGAAAGTCAATAGAGATACACGGATGATCCTCTATGGGAGTAGCAAATGATGAATTGGAGTATAAATGTGAGAAGGCAAAACAAAGCTAGAGTATGATCAATCGTAGTGTTTTTTCGATTGCTGAATCCAATACCGTCTTCCATATTAATCGGGTATGCACGGGTGTGGCTCTACGGGAGTAGAAAAGGGGTGAATTGGGGTAAAATTGTCAGAAGGCAAAAAAAAACAATTGAAATGATCATTCGGGTGGTTTTTAATGGTGCTGAATCGTTTACCGTAATCGAACGTCAATGTGAATATACGGGTGACCCTCTATGGGAATAGCAAATGATGAATTGGAGGTATAATTGTGAGAAGACAAAAAAAACTAGAAAATGATCAATCGTAGTGTTTTTTAGGGTGCTGAGTCCAATACCGTCATTAAAAGCTAATGGGAATATGAGGGTGTGGTTCTACGGGAGTAGAAAGGGTGGTTAATTTTTATGAAAATGTCAGATACTAGAAAAATGTCTAGTAAAATAATACTCTGGGTTTGTAAGGGGTGACTCCAATTTCGTCATCGAAAGTCAAGGATAACGCACGTGTGAGTTTTCGAGAGTGCGATTCCAGACACTGGGAAAGTGTGATTAGTCATATGTTTGGAACGGAAGATGAGTGGAAGCCGGGCACAATCATAAATATTAGATTATTCATTCTTATCATCAGCTGTCGTAATCTGTAAGCAAGTTAGACAGATTGTAATGTATTTTATTGAGCTCATGCAGTTCCAAATAAAACGAGTTTAGGCCTACTTTTCTTGTTTCAATTTTGTTTTACCTTCTAGCTCCTAATATACTTGTGCGACAAGTCGTTTGCGAATAAGATATTGAACCATGTAATAGATTTGTCAATATTCTATTTTACAACCACTGTTGAACTTATCTCTAATTTAAATTGTTTAATTTAAATCATTGGGTTATGAATATTTCTTATACAAGTGTTTGATAGTAAATGTTTGCTGTTATAATTTATTGAAATATTTACAAGCACGTCAAGCGCTTTGCAAGTGTCACAAGATCCTGCTCAAAGGGAGAGATAAAAATTAGATACGATAAAACTCTGTTAGTGTTATTATAGCAAGTTCTACCTTTCTGTGTCCAAATACACATGCTGTTGCCCATGTTATATTACAAATATTTTTGACCCTTTGTGTTCTAGGATTATATCGTGTAATACTTGTGGTACAATTAATAGATCGATGATAACACCTGTTATATACATATTATGTTAAAAATATTTAATTTTGTGTGTGGATATTTTTAAAAATTACAAATAATAAAGTAAGTAAAAATTTATGTTTTGATGTAGTAATTTAGAAAACTGTTCGTAATTCAGGACAAAGGAAAGATTTTATCAGTTAATTCATAGAATTCTTGCCGGTGGCTTGAAACTCACTTTACAATTTGTTGTCCATAAAATGCCGGATTTTGAGTATAGTTATTAAAGGTAAGAGTTTGATTTCTCCATTCATACAGTGATTTTAATTCTTATACAAAATATCGTGAACCAAATTTTTCACATTCAACTTTATTAATGTAAACGCAAAAAGTTAAGAACTATTATATTTTGTGAAAATTCCAATTCCATAGCGTTTATAAGTAATAATATTTTAATACCTCATTTAAAACACTACTTTTGATCTAAGGGAAATAAACATTGATTTAAAAAATTATAAGTCAACCTTATTTTACGAAAATGAAAACCTTGGGAAACCCCCTTAATGTGGATATTTTTTTTTTAACTTGGGGTTAGGGTAGATGTTTCTTAGTTTAATAATGTTTACTACTTTGATCTAAAGTAGGTTAAATAGAAAAGTATTTATTTTATGATTTTAAAAACATAAAATTCTCTTTACTGTTGTCTTTATAAAAAAAGAATAACCAATAATAATGTTTTTTCAAATTAAATGTTAATGATTTAGCAATGATTTCGGGTTATCACTAAAGCATTTTACGGACAAAAATTATAATAAGATATTACGTCAGACCACTTGAGCGGAGGGTCCGGGATGTAATGAAATTTTTTATTTCAAGTGATTTCTACTCTATTTTATTACATTTTCAAAGATATATGTTATTGTTGTCAATAATAACATAATATATATTTTTTTCATCCAAAATAAACAAAAATTGTTACAAAAATATAAATAATGTAGCAAAGAAAGGACACGTAATATACAAAATTGTGTAGATATAATATAAAATTAAGAATGAAATAATAATTGCAAATTTTATATTACTTATAACACTAGTTATCTAAATGACTAATAAATATAAAACGAGAAATATATTAAAAGGAAAATCTTGTGTTTAAACAAGTATTTATCTTTCTTTCCCTATATATAAATAGAGAAAAAAAAGTAAAAAAAAATTTAAGCCTAAAAACTAATTAATTAATGAAGAAATATTTTTAAAAATCAACTTCGATGGAGGTAAAAACATTGAATACAACTTCATTAATCCAGAAATTGTGGCTGAAACTGAACACGCACCTGGCAACCAACACCACCTATAAGTGCCTATCAAGCCCATGCCACGGGGATTAACAAACACTGTGTCTGTATGGTGTTCAATTTCTGCAACGAATGAATGTAAAGGCCAATTTACATCTGTTCTAATTTAGCTTAGACGTAATGGCGATACATTTTTTACTTTATTTCAAAAACTTCTTCCATATATTGTATCACCTTTACCTCAGGTAGGTAACCAGAAAAATCTACTTTTATTGTACATTGTAAATAATAGAAGGCTTTTATTTGGTCGAATCTCATCTAATGGTAATTTCTTGCTCACGTAGGCCCATTGAACACGTCTATATTTTATAGGTTCAAACGAGCTCAAATTACCATTTTCGGGTAAAAAAATTAAACATTGAAATAATAGTATTTCCGTACTTATGACAGCCAAATGTAACCAAAAACTGTAAGGATATAGTTCTTCCCAGTGTATATTACATTGTAGCTAGGCATCACGGTGAAAAACGTTTTCGGTAAGCAATGTAATACATCTATTTTATTTATCAACCATATTTGATTTGTCATAAGTTGTTATAGGTACAAATGTGTTTCAGTAAAGACCTATTTTTTCTAAAAGTTCTTCTTTAACTACATTCATTAAATTTTCCTGGTAGTCGTTGTTGGCAGGTGAAAACATTTCTTTAATTCCTCCCTTAGATATTTTCTGAAAGAATGACATTTCACCTTGATTGTGATGTTACTTTCATCAAGACACGTTGAATGCACCTGAAAATATATTTGATAATATTTAAGTATATTTTAATCTTCTTCTTTAATTCTATCTTTAACCGTATCCCTCCTGGCTCGCATATCTACAATATGATTTATTATTATTATGGTGAAAAAATTTACATATATTTTGGCGAACATAGCTGAGGAACCAGTCTTCAAAAACTAGCTGTAAAATAGCATTATGCAGAGGGACAGAATAAAATTAGTCACTATGATGGTATTTCTTGTTAAAAAAAACAAGACATTGTTAAATACATTTTTATAGTTAGTATCAGAATGATTTTAGTTCGTTCGGCTGTGTCTGATCGCAAGACTCAATTACTTCTCAAAACTGTCTCCTTTGTTTATATATTTTACGACTCCTACCACTAGTTTGTAATAACTCCTAATTACAGAATTAATATTTCAATTTGAATATTCTCTTTTCTTCGTTGATAGAAAATTACTTCAGTTAAGCAACCCTAACCAAGAGCTTATAAAAGGTTTTGTAGTCAATCTTTTTGATAATCATAAATATTTACTACCGATGATCACGGTAATTTTTCACTATACTTTAGATTTACTGATATTTTACTGATAATCTCGTTTTATTTTTATGGTAGGCGAACAAAAAGACTATCTACGATCAAAACATTAGGCGTCCTGATAAAGTTTACAAAGGGTATCGGCTTTTTTTTTAGCTATAATTGCCGATACTTAGTATGGTATTCATATCGTATGGTATCCTCTCAAGCAATAATCAGTACAGTAGTCTTGAAGAGCCAAGCAACATTAATTTATCTATGTACTGTAATCAATAAAGTTCTACATACGTATTTTGTACATTCTTAATAATAGTATTACGGTTCATTAGAACTCCGGTTTTTTCTAGTGTACAGGAAGCTATTTCCGTGTAATCCGACGGTGTCTCGGTTCCATCTACCTCGAATTATCCATGCACTACTGTATTTATTTCCGTACCAATGAAACAGTCTTTTATGCAACTCTAAAGTGAGTGAAAATCCCATAGATATTAAAGTTACTCTTGGGACTAGAATATCGAGTATAAACATAATAGATTTATTACATTGCTTACCGAAAACGTTTTGATTCCTAGCTACACTGCAATATACATTTGGAAGAACTATATCCTTACATATAATCTTCAGAGATGTAGAAATAAAGAATTTTAAATATTTACCATTGCTTAAACCGCCTGAACTGCTCTCTAGTCTAATTGGCATATTAACACCTATGATACATGTATCCTTAAGTAAATACTTAAAATGTTTTGCCCTTATGGTCATAGAATGTGTGTATATATCCACGTATTCTTTCTTTGCTACATTATTTATATCTTTCAAACTATTTTTGAGTATTTTGGATGAAAAAAAAAATAATGTTATTATTGATAAAAATGATGTTGTATGACCTATAAATAACGCTAGTTCTTTAATACCCTGGTCATTCATTTGGAAGAGTTGAGATAATGTTGCCAAGTGTTTCATTAGAGTCCTCGATGTAAGTACTTCAGGAATTTGTAAACATGCTATTTTAGCATGCTTTCTTAAAACTGTATAAATAATTATGCTGTTACTGGTATTTGTGTTTGCAAAAACGCAAATGTTATCGTCAAGAACGGAATTATTTCTTGAACTTATTAGCAAATAAATATAAAATCCTAATATAAAATAAATCTCATAAAAATTGACACTCGGTAGTTTTCGAGACTGTACCACTCCCATTATATTACAGCTGTCAATACAGCTGTGGATTCGCGACCTTATCTTGGAGAGAACTATGCTATGTATTTACAGATACAATTCTGATATGGAAACATAAACAGCTGACACTCCGAAAGCCATTCTGAAGCGTTTGTTTATTTGATGGCAGACCAAACTTATCTTAATGTTCCGGTCAATGCATCTCGTAATTTTCCCTTGGTGCTCTTAGATACTATAGGATCGATAAAGTATTTATTTTTTAACTCACTTGCCCTTCAAATTAATTGTCATAGCATCTCTTTCCGATTTTAATAATCTAAAAGTGACTATTATTTGCTGTATATTGTTACAATTTGGTAACATTGCAAACATGTCAACACTTGTCTGAAACACACGTATTAACAGATGTAACACTTATTATGGCCTACGCCATATATATTCACTAAATGTTAATATCAATGTATTCAATAAACATATTAATAAAATAAAATGTAGACTACCAGCGGCTAAAGTCGAGGATAGAAACAAATGTTTCCGTCTTTATACGACTATTTTGAAGCTGGAAGAATACCATAAATTTACGTTTACGCCGTATGTAAATGAGAGAAAGGGATGGAAAAGATAGAATGCTGAAAGTTAGTTTTTCGGGCCTTCGTCCACGAGAGTACTTGTCGAGTGCGAGGCTTTATCTTTGTGTGGCTTGGACCTATGTTTGTTTACACGAGACAGTTTGATATCGTAATATAAACTGACAACACTCCCACAGATGTCATTTAGGTTCATGTATACAATACAGAGATTAACGAAAGATGATTCAGTATTTATTGACCTTTAACTACCGTCCTGCACATTTCTGTCACATTAGTACTGCCGTTGTAGCTCACAGGCACGAAATTTCTAAGTGTGATTTATTGTGCGGTTTAACAATTTATCTTGCATTTACTTTATAAAAATTGTTTTTGAATATTCTGGTTGCATGTGACTAGGGTAAACGTAGTTTTATGAGATCAGTTATATTTTATTTACTAATTGAAAACTGTAGTAAATAAAACGTTCTACAGATTTTAGCGCAGTTTAGCTAAAAAGACTTATAATTGCACGATAATTAACATACACTAATTATATCTTATTCACTGATTGTACACACTTAACTTTATTTACAAGATAACATTTGACACATTATAAACTTTATTTATGGAAACGCATTAAAAATAATAACTCAATTTTGACAGCAGTATTTACACAACGGCTCAGAACATTCTAGACATATTGGCTGTTCAAAGTCAGCTTACAAAGTGTAACTAGTCCTTCTATTGTTTGTTGCTGGACAAATTCTACATTGTTTATAACAATTTATCTATACAAATAGAAACATTTGTAGATTTCTGGAGGTTGCAGTTTTTCGAAATCATCTTCATCGTCTGATGCACTTCGTTGAGATTCGGTATCATGATCTTTTACTAAATTACTTCTGCGCTCTGTTGCACAATTCCCCTATTCTCTTTAATGCCTTCTAAAAGTTGGTCATTAGATACAGCACCTGAATCACTGTCTTCTTGGGATAACCCGTTGCTGATGCTCAGGCACGATGACGGTAGTTAAAGATTAAGCTTGGAATTTGTAGATATTGCCATAATAGGTTTTCTGAATATATAAACTGATCAAGATAAGTCGATGAAATGATGTGGGTCAACAAATTCTCTTTGTCGTTTATTTTAAGTTGTATAAAGGTTGAACAAATATAAGGTCTACTTATTTATAGTTTTTTTATTTACGGTTATAGTAGAAATTTTTCATTAACGGATGGTTGAAAAGTCATCCGCTGCCCCCGCTAACGATAACATCCTTTTTAAAAGAAAAAAAGAAAATAACACCAAAAGAGAGAAAATTAATTAATTCTTCTTAATTAATTAAGAAGAATGAGAAAACAAACATAAATGTTTAGATAGTCTAAGTAAAAATGGAAAGAAAATATATGACAATTAGGTAGACAAAATACAATATTTTAGAAATTAAATAAAAAATTTAATTTTTATAAAATTATCAATTTGGGACAAACGGTTATCTTTTCAAATTGAATCGTTCCAGCATACAGTCTTTAAAATTCTTAAAGCACATGGACAGGCTGCATTGAAACACTGCTTCAGGCTATAAAGATTAGTTTGACAGACATGACATAACAAACGTGCTAGAACTGCTATCAGAGTGCCGCCTGTTTATATTTTCATATCACAAACATTTCTGTCAATAGATGTAGCACAGCTTCTGTTCAATACAAGGTCGCGAATCCGACTCTTTCTTTTGGTTATGTTGCATAGTTGGAAACATGCCAATTTCGGGCGATTTATTGTCAATGGGATATAATCACCCCTTGGTAACCCCTTACATCTTGTTTTGATGACAAGGGACTACGACCTTCGAAAATCTTCGAATGCCCATTTTTGGACAATATTTTAGATTCTGGCAAGATTTACCTCAATTCACCCACAGCGACACCCGCATTCCTATCCCGGATTGTACATGGCCAACTTCGGTGCTAGGATTAGACTCAGCATCATTAAAAACCCCCAGTGATCATTTTATATCGATCTCTTGGCCTCTGACCTTTTTACCCCAATTCACCCTTTGCTACTTCCGTAGAGCCCACACCCGTCCATCCCTGGTGTCTTTCGATGACGGCATTCAATTCAGCATCCTCAAAAACCTCCGAGTGGTACATTTCAAGTAATTTTTTGACTTTTGAAATTTTTACTCCAAATCATCCCTTCGGCACTCACGTAGAGTCACATACGTTCATCCCCGGTGACCTTCGATGACGCCATTGAATTCAGCACGCTCAGAAACCCGCGAGCGGTTATGTTCCAGCGATTTTTTATACTTCTGACATTTTCACACCAAATCATCCCTTTGGTACTTACGTAGAGTCACAACCGTCCATCCCCGGTGACTCAAGATGACGACATTGAATTTAGCATCCTCAGAAACCCCCAAACGGTCATTTCTCGCGATTTTTAGGCATCTGACATTTTGACCCTAATTCAACCCCTTTGGTACATGGATTTAGCCTCTCAAGTACATCCCCGGAGACTTCCGATGACGGCATTGAATTCAGCATCCTCAAAAACCCCCAAGCGGATATTTTTCAGCGATTTTTTGACCTCTGACATTCTCACCCCTATTCACCCCTTTGGTACTCTCGTGGAAAACCACCAATGCATTACCGGTTACTTTCGTTGAGTGCGTTGAATTCCGCCTCATCAAATTTCCCCGAGTTTTTATTTTCTAGTAATTGTTTCACTTTTGACATTTCTACCTCAAATCATCCCTTTGGCACTCACGTAGAGTCTCATATGTCCATCCCCAGTGAATTTCGACTGCGGAATTGAATTCAGCATCCTCAAAAACCCCCGAGTGGTTATGTTCCAGCGATTTTTTGCCTTTTGACTTTTTTACCCCAAATCATCCCTTTGGTACTTACGTAGAGTCACATCCGGTCCATCCCCGGTGACTCTAGATGACACCATTGAATTTAGCATTCTCAAAAACCCCCGAACGGTCATTATCCCGCTGTTCTTAGGCATCTGACATGTTTACCCTAATTCAACCCCTTTTGCACATGGGGTTAGCCCCACCAGTACATCCCCGGTGACTTTCGATGACGGCATTGATTTCAGCATCCTCAAAAACCTCCGATTGGTCACTTTCCAGCGATTCTTTGTCCAATTCAAATATATACATTACGTAGTACGATTGATATCCATGTGGATGCCAGCAATGTTGCCAAGTTTGTGGCTGCCATAATGTTAGAGAATGGTTGAAATATACAGTAAATTTATATACAGGAGGCGATTATGCTGCCCCTGGCGGAAATGTTACGAACTTGTGATATACAAATCTCGTTCACTCTGCTATCAATACGAGTACAGTTTCTAGTAATTGTTTCACTTTTGACATTTCTACCTCAAATTATCCCTTTGGCACTCACGTAGAGTTTCATCTGTCCATCCCCAGTGAATTTCGACTGCGGCATTGAATTCAGCATCCTCAAAAACCCCCGAGTGGTTATGTTCCAGCGATTTTTTGCCTTTTGACTTTTTTACCCCAAATCATCCCTTTGGTACTTACGTAGAGTCACATCCGGTCCATCCCCGGTGACTCTAGATGACACCATTGAATTTAGCATCCTCAAAAACCCCCGAACGGTCATTATCCCGCTATTCTTAGGCATCTGACATGTTTACCCTAATTCAACCCCTTTTGCACATGGGGTTAGCCTCACCAGTACATCCCCGGTGACTTTCGATGACGGCATTGATTTCAGCATCCTCAAAAACCTCCGATTGGTCACTTTCCAGCAATTCTTTGTCCAATTCAATTATATACATTACATAGTACGATTGATATCCATGTGGATGCCAGCAATGTTGCCAAGTTTGTGGCTGCCATAATGTTAGAGAATGGTTGAAATATACAGTAAATTTATATACAGGAGGCGACAATGCTGCCCCTGGCGGAAATGTTACGAACTTGTGATATACAAATCTCGTTCACTCTGCTATCAATACGAGTACCGTTTCTAGTAATTGTTTCACTTTTGACATTTCTACCTCAAATCATCCCTTTGGCACTCACGTAGAGTCTCATCTGTCCATCCCCAGTGAATTTCGACTGCGGCATTGAATTCAGCATCCTCAAAAACCCCCGAGTGGTTATGTTCCAGCGATTTTTTGCCTTTTGACTTTTTTACCCCAAATCATCCCTTTGGTACTTACGTAGAGTCACATCCGGTCCATCCCCGGTGACTCTAGATGACACCATTGAATTTAGCATCCTCAAAAACCCCCGAACCGTCATTATCCCGCTATTCTTAGGCATCTGACATGTTTACCCTAATTCAACCCCTTTTGCACATGGGGTTAGCCTCACCAGTACATCCCCGGTGACTTTCGATGACGGCATTGATTTCAGCATCCTCAAAAACCTCCGATTGGTCACTTTCCAGCGATTCTTTGTCCAATTCAATTATATACATTACATAGTACGATTGATATCCATGTGGATGCCAGCAATGTTGCCAAGTTTGTGGCTGCCATAATGTTAGAGAATGGTTGAAATATACAGTAAATTTATATACAGGAGGCGACTATGCTGCCCCTGGCGGAAATGTTACGAACTTGTGATATACAAATCTCGTTCACTCTGCTATCAATACGAGTACCGTTTCTAGTAATTGTTTCACTTTTGACATTTCTACCTCAAATCATCCCTTTGGCACTCACGTAGAGTCTCATCTGTCCATCCCCAGTGAATTTCGACTGCGGCATTGAATTCAGCATCCTCAAAAACCCCCGAGTGGTTATGTTCCAGCGATTTTTTGCCTTTTGACTTTTTTACCCCAAATCATCCCTTTGGTACTTACGTAGAGTCACATACGTTCATCCCCGGTGACTTTCGATGACGCCATTGAATTCAGCACGCTCAGAAACCCGCGAGCGGTTATGTTCCAGCGATTTTTTATACTTCTGACATTTTCACACCAAATCATCCCTTTGGTACTTACGTAGAGTCAAATCCGGTCCATCCCCGGTGACTCTAGATGACACCATTGAATTTAGCATCCTCAAAAACCCCCGAACGGTCATTATCCCGCTATTCTTAGGCATCTGACATGTTTACCCTAATTCAACCCCTTTTGCACATGGGGTTAGCCTCACCAGTACATCCCCGGAGACTTTCGATGACGGCATTGATTTCAGCATCCTCAAAAACCTCCGATTGGTCACTTTCCAGCGATTCTTTGTCCAATTCAAATATATACATTACGTAGTACGATTGATATCCATGTGGATGCCAGCAATGTTGCCAAGTTTGTGGCTGCCATAATGTTAGAGATTGGTTGAAATATACAGTAAATTTATATACAGGAGGCGACTATGCTGCCCCTGGCGGAAATGTTACGAACTTGTGATATACAAATCTCGTTCACTCTGCTATCAATACGAGTACCGTTTGGTTATTACAAATTATTTTAAAAAAATACAGAACGACCATAGAACTTCCAAATACAGTATAGCTCCAATAAAACACTTCTTTTTACACTTATTGACATGGTTTTTATTTCGATTATTGTCAAAGGGTGTTACATTACCATGGATTACTATGTGGCAGCCGTAACGGCTGCCACAAGTACCCGGTTGCTAGTTTGAATGCAAAATGACCAATGTATGGTCTCCGTATTGTTAGCAGGCTGTATATATATATATATATATATATATATATATATATATATATATATATATATATATACAGTATATATATATATATATATATATATATATATATATAAATATATATATATATAATTTTATATATATTTATTACAGAGCTTCGTTAACAGTTATTCTACAATTTTATTTATTTTTTAAAATGTTCACTATCCTAAATCTATAGTCAGGTCGTTGAAGGTGATTGATTCTACAAATTGTTCATTATAATGTAGGCTATATATTGTTATAAATAGTCTTACCTGAGTTTCTCATAAACATGTTACTTGATAAACATGTCCCAAACTTGATTACAAAAATATCGTCAAACATGCCCACATATGTTTCTCGTTGAGGTGCTCATAAAAATCAGATTGGACCTATTTATCTATACTTGAACGACTGGCAACTTATCCCCCGCGAAGTGCTGCGCCCTGAAGTAGCTATCGGAACTAGTTCTAACTATTGCAGATAACTTTATGTACAGATTATTTTTGTTTTACAAATTAAGAATCTAAAATTTAATTTTAAAAATCGATACAATAAATATACCATACAAAGTACAGCACTGATATTCTTGTTTTTAAGTTAATCAATATTATATTGTCACAGTAATTACTTCAATACACTATATTTTAAATGAAAAAAAAGGAATGTTTAAACAAATCAAAAATTGATGAGAGAAATAAGGATTCTTAAATTATCTGGAAATATTGTGCTAATGATTTCACAATCTAGCCCTAAATATATTGTATATTTATAGTTTCAAAAAATAGCATACCCTGGAAGCTAAACAAACACGCACAGATTTGAGACCGGGTGCAGTTGCTGAAAGAAATCGTTGAATTTACTGATATTTTTTAATATTCAATTTCATTTCCCCGTTACTCGATTTGGATCGAAATGGACGTCTCAGGTAGGCCTATATGCGTCTTGGTCAAGCTAAATGTTACGAACCTTTCTAATACTTCAAAATCAAGTCACGTACGCTGCTTATTTATACAGGTCACATAGACTTGCTGATTTGAACAGGCCACGTAGTAAATACCGTGTTTCTGGCAGGCCTATTTGTCATGGTTTATGACAACAACAATGATCACAATCGTTATGCAACATTAATATTCTCTTGTATTGCAACTGACGTCTGTATTCCCCCGTCTTTCAGAAAGTAGAAAAATTGAATAGGTAACTGCTCTGGTTATTACAAATCTCTGGTTTAACTTAGAGTTTTCTTCGGTATAACTAAAGTGTAAGGGTTTTATCGTATAAATTTTGAAGTAATCATTGTTTTCAATAACTCTGCTGGGTCTGGTAACTACATATATTTATCGAATAGAGGAATGCAGATTTTTCCTATAAAGAAAACGATTGCATTAAAGACTACGTTACGCATTTCCAAAGCTGCAAACACAACTCTGCTAATCCTATATAATCGCAAAATGATGTGTAACTGTTCTATATGCACTCATTCCTTGTTAGTTCCACTCCACTAGTTACAGAGTGTATCTGACAGAGATAGCTATTATGACATCTGTCGGATATTTTTGTTCAGATATTCAGCAAGCTATAATTGTATAGAAACGTATAAATACTCAAGTGAATATATACTATCTGTTACTTCCTCAATTTTACTTCATATTTATTGATTTTCCTCGCAGTTCATTGATGTCACAATGCTCGAGCTTTACATTAATCTTGCATTGCCTGAAGATATTACTCGAGAAGATCTTCTACTAGTAAAACTAGATCCCGACTCTTCTTAGGCTCTTTGCTTCATACTCAGAACCTCTGAACGAATATAAGCACTCTTACAAACGTATTTGGTCGTCACTCAAGTCTGATGTTCTGTGATTTTTTATTTTCGTGATGACGATTTCCTGTTGAAAGTGAGATTTACCGCTGTCAGTTTGTACGACAAAGTGAACGCTGTTGGGGACACGTTGACTTTGCTACATTTGAAGATTAAGGTCATTTTGTCTTTATTACGGCTCACTTGTTTATTGAAAACGTTAACACTTCAAATTTGCGAGTTATAATAATTAGTTTAGAGAATATAAGTTTTAGTCAGTAATTAAGACTTACCCTCCAGTGAGGAATCTAGTAAATGACACTTGACAAGCCCAGAAAGAGAGAGAGAGAGAGAGAATATCATCCACTGTAGACACTTCAGGTAGTAAAGAATATTTTTGATTAATACTGTTTTATAGTATAACTAGCGTTACCCGGTGCACATTGCTGCGCCCGAAATCATAAACTTTGCAACAAGAAAATCAAATCAAACATCTAAATAATTATATTTCATTTACTGCAACGATAGAGTATAGACAATGTTTTTCTTCATTTAATTAGGTGTATAAACATATGAATTTTAGGTGTCCCAACACGGGAGAACACAACATATAATTATCCTTGGTAAAAGCACGAACGTTCAAATTTAATCTAGCTATGGTCAATGATTGTCATTGTGCCCTGTTTATGGTTATTGCGAATGTAGGTCGCAAAGGAAATTGTATTCGTTTGAAATTAATAGGTATATCTGATTAAATCATCGGTACTCATGGAATTTAGACCATCGCTCTTTTGAATTGCCACCTCTGATTTCTGCCCGAAACAAGGGGCACCCAGAAACTGGGTGTCAGTTTTTTTGTAGTTAGTCTAGTTCTGTTGCACAGCTTTGGTGGATTCAAATTTCGCCAGAATATTATCGGCGATCCTACTTTTAATATTAGTAAGTGTGATGGCAGTAATTGTGCATAGAATTTAGCAATTATATAGATTAAAATAATTAATAATGTATTTTTATTCTTACATAATGTTTATAATTTTTTTAAATTCATTTTAGTAACACTAGTATAGATATACATTTTAACGTTAAACTTATGGAGACCTCTACAATGAAATATATTAACCCTGTGGGGCGGAGCCCTGTGGGTGGATTTAGACCAAGCCCCACACGAACCATCCTGAGAATATGTTTGCCAATCCTTTTAAATTTCATTAACTTCTGTTCAGCGGTTTAGGCGTCGATAAGATACATGCACACAATGTATAAATAAAACGGTTTTCCAACAATTCTAAGTCTCTGGGAGTGGAGCCCTTTGGTTAGATATACACCAATCCTAACACGAAGCATCCTGGGAATATATTAAACCATCCCTAATAATTTAACTTATGAGCGGTTTAGTCGTTCATAAGACACACACACACAACCATATATATATATATATATACTTACATTTATCAGATTTTATACCTTCCCATGTTTCTGGCATGGAGCTCTGTACGTGCATCTAAACCAAACTTAATAAAAACCATCCTTATAGGCGTTAATAAGATACATACATACATACGTCGATTTGTGAACCATCCTAAGCCTCTGGGGCGGATCCCTGATAATGGATCTCCAACAAACCTCAAACGAACCACCCTGGGAATATGTCAAAAAATACCTCTAAATTGCTTAAACTCCTCTTCAGCGGTTTAGGCGTCCATAAGATACATGCATTAGTTTTTGAACCATCTTAAGCCTCTGGCAAAAGGGCCTTGTGGATGGATCTACACCAAACTTCACACGAACCATCTTGAGAATAAGGTAAACAAACAATAAACATTTCATCAACTTCTGTTCAACGGTTTTGACGTTTATAACAATACACATACATGCATAGCATAAACATTCATTTTTATAGATATAGATGATGTCTTGTACAAATCCTAAAAATCCTCAACGTTTTTGCACACCTAATACTACGCAATTAAACACGTAGACCTACTACGGTCGAAGCTGTACCTACGAATTTTCCCAAAATCGTGCTACGGCAATCTCATACAAAGCTTAATTGGTATTTGTCTGTAGAATAGAACCATTCTTTAGCTACCACGGCTTTGATGAGTTTAGGTCACATAAATGGTCTTGCGTTCGAGCTCTAAGATGAATAAGTGATGTATATTAAACCGTTGAGTATTCACATGTTTTGGTAATTTCTTTAGGTTCAGAAAAATTTCACCAGATAAAATGTTAACTTTGGAAAAAACCTCGTATATACTATTTAATAAAATGCATTTCAAATTCTTTTCATTAGCTTACCTTCATTACTGGTAAAAGGGTACCGCGACAAAATTGCCTATTAAGTGCCGAGGTTTATTGTTTAGTATGCAGTGGCTTGCTTATGATTGGCAATGATATACATAATATGGTATACTTCTGTATATGTATATATATATAATTAAAAAATTAAAAATATTTTTAAAACAAGAATACTTTTAATGAATACAGTTCATGAATATATATTCATTAAAAATATTCTTGTTTTTGAAATATTTTAAAATTATTAACTATATTACAAGAAAACATATCACCATATTTAATATATATATATATATATATATATATATATGTGTGTGTGTGTGTGTGTGTGTGTGTGTGTGTGTGTGTGTGTGTGAGCGTGCGTGTTTGTGTGTGTGTGTGTGTGTGTTTCTGTGTGTGTGTGTGTGTGTGTGTGTGTTTCTGTGTGTGTGTGTGTGTTTCTGTGTGTGTGTGTGTGTGAGTGTTAGTGATAGTTACTGCAAATGTGTTACAATAATTATATATAAATTTAAATATACAAATACAATTTACTTAAGCGTTTCTTTATTACTTTCCCGGTCATATAATATATATGGTACATTTTTTATAAAAACAGATATGCACTAGTGATTGTACACAAATTATGACTTATTACTTGTGTATAATTTTTGCAAAATGGGTCATTCCTTTGGTTATCTGTCGCCCAATGATAACATGTTAAACAGCTGGGTAATGCAGCACGTATAGGAAAGTTTCAGGGCTGCGGCAAGCTGATAACGTACTTAAATAAATCCAGGCAAAGATAAATCACTCTGATTAACTATATTTAAATAAAGTTATAATTATAAGATTGATATATATTTATTTAGGTCAATTTTATTTTAGGTTTATTTAGGTTTTTTATTTTATTTTGTATTCATCTACTGACCTCACCATTTATTCAGGTTTTCTGTTCAGTGTGATATGAAACACTTATTCATAAAACCCTGCACATACCTTACATCAAAGCATGTTACGCTTCAAGGCTGTTATGCAGCTCATGTTTTGAGAATAGCCATTTCTTTGTTGTTGAAACTGCCTTTGTGTTAAAGAAGAACCTTCTACGTTCTGTAAAATTTAATTTACTAAGAGATAAGTACAACAATACACATTATATTGCATTTTGTTTTTATGTTTAAAAATTGCAGCCCAACTTTTAAACTTATTAAAGTAATTGAACTATTGTAAATAATAGTTTAAGGGTGGATATTTTCCCTGGTAATTGAGGTTTACTTAACATTTCAAAGTTATTTATTTATGTGGAAAATTAAATAAATTAGTTTTAACAATGTGAGGAGAGCCCATATTGTTTTCGATAAACTCGTCTCTTATAATAGCCATAAAAATACGAATTCTCTTAACTACGAGGAATTACAAGGGGCTGTAGATATGCGAGACCTTCCCCAACTCCTGCAGAACATAGATCTTGGCTGCTCTTCCGTTATGTTTCACATCTGTCCTATTTATAAAAGGAAAAGGCCGTAGAAGGTAAACAGACGTGAAGGAAGGTTCAGCTTCAATCAGGGATATCAAGGGAAGGTACAGCGTAAAAGGATAGACGAATTCTGCCTTATTAAGGGTAAGTGAGGTAGTTTACAGCCAAACAATGGGTAGGTGGAGCACAATTACAGGCTTAATCATGGTACGCGCAGAAAGGTACAGCTGCAATAAGGGCGATTGGGGGCAGGCACAACCTTATTAAGGTAAAATGTGGAAAGGAACAGCTACAATAAGGGTAGGTGGAGCACAATTACAGGCTTAATATTGGTGTGCGAGGAAAGGTACAGCTGCAATAAGGGCGATTGGGGGCAGGCACAACCGTATTAAGAAAAAATGTGGGAAGGAACAGCTACAATAAGAGTATTTGAGAGAAAGGGCAGCCTCAATAAGGGTGAGTGAGTGGAACTATTTCACTTGCGCAATAAGTTTTATTTGCTCTCGTCCTTCACTTGGGAAAGGGCGAATAAGCAAATGAAGTTATATGTGGCAAGACAAATACCTTCACTTACCCATTGAAAATATAACTAAAGATATAAATTTATTGTCAAAGAATTTTTACAAAGAAAACATTACAAATTTAGAAAAAATGAGAAAATTACAATTTACTTAATACAAAGAATAACTTATTTTAATAGGGAGGCTGCTTCCGCTTCTCTGCGTCGTTGTCGTCGCCATGCCCGCTGCTTATTGCGCCACCGGCGTTTAGACCTGAGCTCCTTTTCCTCCTCGTCCATCATGAGTTCTTCATACATCTCGATGTGGCCTACTGCAAGGTCTTTGTCCGGGATGCAGACTGAGCTAGGACGAGCTCAGTTATTCCCTTAAACGATGTATCGAGCTCGTCGCGTGGGATCAGCTCAGTACACGTTTCGTCGGCTTCTTCGGAGTCCCAGAAGAAGTATTTCCTCTTCAACTCCTCGACACGTGCCGGCTTGGTCTTCAGCCGACGGCGGCGTCGCCACACTCTCTCCCAGCCGGTAGCCACAGCAGCGGGATCCTCCCTGTACTCCGTGTTGCGGTACTTCCTCTTACGAGGGGGAGCAGCCTTCTCTAATCCACTACTACCATTATAGGTTCAAAATAAAGTCATTTAAATAATTAAATACAAAGTAAAAATAAACCAATTCTAAAATAATAAAGTATTAAAAATAAACTAATTCTAAAAAAAAACTAACGAATAAAGTTAATTAAACATAAATAATAACGTTTATTTAATGTATTTTTATCTATTTTATTTAAGAGTGCAGGGATAAGGTCAATAGTCGTAGCATCTTCAATCTACAGCAACCTCAAATCTCCTCGAAAAACAGCCCCATAATAACTCTGGCTGACATCGGTTAGCTCGTTCCATCAGTATATGACTGTGGCTGTAACCAATCTGACGTAGTGGTGGACCTTTGTGTAGCATCAACAACCCTTGTGTAGCATCAACAACCCATGTGTTTAAACGAGAAAGACGAGTAGCATCTCTACAATTCGAATGAATGGAATACCTCCATAGACGGATGATATCCTAATGTTCCCTCATTTTGTTTACATACACAGTTTAATACTCTTCGCTCCTAATGCAGAATATTGCCTACTTTACTTTCCAAATAAAATCAAATACCGTGATACGTTTATCATGCCCTACCCTTACATCAGTTTCATTAACAAGTGAAAAATCCCTATGAAATGGCGTAAGTATTATTATGTATAATGATTGTGTTGATAATTGAGGTGTGTTTATACTTTTTGAATTTGTGTATTGTGGAATTTAGTGTTGTCAGTGGAACTATGTCAAACTGGGGTCCTCCGAGGACGCCAAACCCCTCTTAAATAGTTCTCATATAGTTAGTATATCCCTGCGGAATAACGTTATTATTGTGGTAAAGTAACGTGTTAGCAACCATTTGGAGTAACTTAATAGTTCAATAGTCTGACTAATCAAGTGAATAATGAGACGTGAAACGTGAGCAGTGGGGGGAGACAAGAGGAAAACATGTCAATACAGAGGCATGGGAGATTGTATCTAGAGGGTTTGCGATATTAAAGAAATACAAGAGAATCCAAGAAATATGCTGGGTAAGATCTAAGACGTTGTGGTCAAGTAGAATCTATGTCTCTCAAAGTTAGTGAGAGTAAACGTCAAGTGATAGGAAACAAAGTGAATTTACGTAATTCATCGTGATATTACATGGCTTTTTAACTATGTAACATATGTTTCGTGTTCTATTGAAAACATAACAATTTTACCTTCTGAGCATTAGAACCACGTGTCTACAATGTCTTTGTGTTTGTGATTCCAGTCATGTGTCTCTTCTCGCTTGTAAGGTGAACAGAAATATTTTATTGTATGTGTTTATTGTTCCTAATAAACAATCATTATATATGATGACAATTAGGATATGAATACATAATAATAATAAACTATGATCTTTACCTTGCAGCTTTGTAACTTTGATATAAAACCATTATATAAAGTTGTTCCTATTATCGCCTGCATGATGGTGGTTACTTAAGGAAGAGATCGATTGTAATTATTAAGAATAGCACGAGTAATTATCTATTGTCATGAACAAGTAGATGCACTCAAAAGCAATGGAATTTTGTAATCCACGATAACTTCAATCTAAAGACGGTGGAAGCGCGCTCAGATATGAAACTGAGCAAATGTTTATCCTATTTTAGTGATAATCGTTCAGGCTAACAGTAAACAGGAAATATGTAGCATTTGGCCAGAAGAATTTTCAGTGAATAAGATATGCTATTGTGTGTGAATAAATTTCTCATGATGTTGAATTCTTCTTTCGGTTTTTCAATTCTAGACCTTGTTTCGATTGTTTGGTCCCATCTCGAGTTAGTACCAGCTCCAAGTTACAGACGCATAAATCCACATGTCTATTATAGCTGTTCACTCGTAAGCTGGCATGCGATAGATCGATAGAAAACAAAACACTAGCATAATATTAAACGTTTTTTTGTAGTGCGTGTTGCATCTAAGGTCATCGCTAAGAAATTACAGGCGTTACGATCGTTTAGGAAACTGATATAAGTAAATTTGTTCAAAATTTTATGTAAAGGTTCTAGTTAATATGAAAAATAAAATTAATTATTATTTATAACAGTCTATCGGCCTTTTCAATCTATATAATTGTAATATAAATACTATATCTCACTATAATGTGCGTGTAACGATATTTTGCTTCCTCTACCCTCCCCCCTACTGTGTTCGCCCCTCAAGGTCACCAACAGATTACGAGTGACCAGCTATATCTCCCGACTGGTTGCTGGGCTTTGCTTCTATTTAGTATTGTATTGAGTCAGATCACGTTCACTCGTCTCACTAGTTCTTTGAAATCTTTACAAAAGATGCTATATTTGGCTAAACTGTAAACAAGCAGCCTTACTGCCTTCGTTGGCTGTTGTCATCGGCCTATCTGACATCGTTTAATGTGTCAACCATTCATCTTGAGGGGTCTCATTTTCCTGCGTAAAGATTTTTTTAAAATTTGCTCCGTGTAAATATTTTACAAGTAGAGGATGCACCCCAGTCGTATTTCAATTCTTTTAGTGATTGAATTTACAATATTCATTCAAATTGTTTCCGGTAAGAATTTGCTAATATTCGAATTCCTATATTTTACAGTATTTTTAAGAAGTATTCGCTTAGTAAATATGTAATTAACATACATAGTATAACATTTGTTTAACCAAATAATATATTGTTATAAATGAGTATAAATTTCAACTTCATATGGACCTGCCTTGCTAGGGGTGTTATGTAGGGCACGTTACTTTTACCAGCACCTCCTTCTATATGTATGCATCCCTAATTCCAATTTATGCCTATTTCGTTAACACCAATTTATTTACAAACGTTTAGTATCCGTCAATATATCCTACATTATGTGTAATTGCACATAATAAAACTCACGAAATGCAACATAAAATAACACAAAAAGAGGCAATATAGAAACTTAAAGTGGGTTTTAAAACATAGAACAGGAAACGGATGCAATTTTATAATACATTACACCGTTATTTATGTTAAGATACATTTTGTGACGTAATAAAGTGTCTTCCACATTAAGTTACATTTTCTGAGAAATGGAAGTACCTATTGCCGATTCACAATGATAACTTGCGTTGTAAATTTGACGATTGAAACGTTCTTGTAGAAGCCATCTTGCCTATAGACTGTCCTGTCTAGCCACAAACCGACATAAAAACGTTCTTGTAGTAGCCATCTTGCCTATAGACTGTCCTGTCTAGCCACAAACCGACATAAAAACGTTCTTGTAGTAGCCATCTTGCCTATAGACTGTCCTGTCTAGCCACAAACCGACATAAAAACGTTCTTGTAGTAGCCATCTTGCCTATAGACTGTCCTGTCTAGCCACAAACCGACATAAAAACGTTCTTGTAGTAGCCATCTTGCCTATAGACTGTCCTGTCTAGCCACAAACCGACATAAAAACGTTTTTGTAGTAGCCATCTTGCCTATAGACTGTCCTGTCTAGCCACAAACCGACATAAAAACGTTCTTGTAGTAGCCATCTTGCCTATAGACTGTCCTGTCTAGCCACAAACCGACATAAAAACGTTCTTGTAGTAGCCATCTTGCCTATAGACTGTCCTGTCTAGCCACAAACCGACATAAAAACGTTCTTGTAGTAGCCATCTTGCCTATAGACTGTCCTGTCTAGCCACAAACCGACATAAAAACGTTCTTGTAGTAGCCATCTTGCCTATAGACTGTCCTGTCTAGCCACAAACCGACATAAAAACGTTCTTGTAGTAGCCATCTTGCCTATAGACTGTCCTGTCTAGCCACAAACCGACATAAAAACGTTCTTGTAGTAGCCATCTTGCCTATAGACTGTCCTGTCTAGCCACAAACCGACATAGAAACGTTCGGCACTTGTAAATTTTAATTTTTTCCGACTTCCTTAGAACTCTTGACTCCCGCATGTATTGGCCTCGCCACGACTTCCCCCTCCAGTTGCTTCGTCTCACAATCCAGATAACTTATTTGCGTGATTTTCATTGCTGATTCTCCACTTGAACCAGTTTGCGTAACTATCAATATAGTTTTATTTATTTCTAAAATATCTATTTCATTAATTTGCTGTATCATTTTATTTAATACAGTTTTACGATTTAGGTTTTCACTATAGAATTTCTCACAATTTGCTTGTCCTTCAAGAATGTCAATGATAATTGTAGGAAATCCAGTTCACTAGATAGTTTTTTTTATTTATTTTCTTGCAGTTAATCATCGGTATTTCACTCCCCAGTTCAAATTTGTTTGTTATTTATAATTTTGTTTAATTTACTATAAAGTACTGGCTTTCTTCATTCTTTCATTCTTTGTTTTTCTTTACTATTTCTTTTATTTAAAAGTTTACCATTTGATAGGCCTACATAATATAAGTTTTCGAAAATCAAAATTGAAATTAAAATATTTTTACACACATACAAACATCCCTCCCCACAAACATTCTTTTTATTAATTTCAAACTAGTCTTACCTTGACATAATTTTTAACGCTTTAATTTACTTTTCTTAGAGAAATGAAAACTAAAATTGTTTCCTACAAAACACATAAAACTATTTATTGAAATTCTAAACAGATCCTTTCACGATCATCTACATTGAGCAACACAAAGCATTGCTTTCAGTTGTTTCGTTTTAGACATGCATCCATTTCATTTATTTGAAAGTCCCAAGAGGTCAGCTGTAGTTATAAATAAAATAATCACATTCCACCCACCTAATTTTAGGATACATTTTCATTCGATCTCATTTTATAGCCTATAAAAATACACAATGGGATTCCAGTATGTCATTATTCAACCAACGCATTAAACCCCCAAAATAAAGTGGATGTATACCTTTAGTGATATCGGGGTTTATTTCCAAGTTTATATGCAAGATGGTGCTCTCTGACATTCTAACGGACAATAGAGATAGGTTTTCTTATAGGGAAATACGGTACGGCAATATAAAATTGATTTGTTAATGTCTTAGCATGACAAAAATAACTCTTTTTTAAACTTTTAGGATATATATTTTTACGTCACTAAAACGTATTTTATTAAGAGCTTAATAATTAGTACGGCAATAAAAGTACATGTCTTTATGTAAAATATTTTTTCAATTTCGGCCTGACTTTACTCTTAACGGTTTTGGGTAAACTATTTATATCATAATTTTTTACTGTGAACAAGTGTTTTGAATTGTTACTACCAAATGAAAAGCGAAAGTAGCGCTGTTTATATAGATCAAAGAGGCAGTATAATTAAAATTATATTAAAAGAACACGTTCAATCATTTTAATAATAAAATGCTTATTCCAATTTCGTGACACTCCTCATCATCGTGGTATATGCCTCGTGAAAGAAAAGATGACATCTATGAGGCCAATAATTATATATGGAAACCGACTGATAGGTACGAACTTTGTTAACAAACAAACACATAACCCATCTACTATTTTATTCATAAAATTATTGCAAAACTAAAGAGAAAGTAAGAAAAGTAGAAGTAGCTAGACGCGGCTGTGACGTCAGTGACTAGTTGGCTATATAGGGTCGAGATGGAGCTAAAACCCCTCCTTCTCTGACTGACTGACTGAACCTGTATGTTCAAACTACTAACAGATGGAGTAGCCCCTAAACCAGCTAACTAAGGGTAATTTAATGAAGCTAGGTGTGACCGATAAATAGCATAATCATCTGAACTTAATTGTTGGACTTGATTTAAATATATTATTTACAAATCACTTTTGTATTTAACCATACTAAATGTTTTTGTTATGTCGTTTCCCGCAACGACACGACTCTAGGTGGTTAGCAATATTAAAAGACATATAAACCTCCAGACGTAAGAAATGTGCATAGTAAAAGTTTTCGCCTCAAGGGATGTGACTGTGTGTGTTGTTAGAAGAGCGCAGATGAGACATAAATAAACTCTGTCTTCACTTTTATTACATTACATAACTAGCCTAGAACTGGATCTGTTCCCAAATATTTTTATAGTTTTATCCTTTATGTACCTCGCCTGTGGAAGGATTGCGCTATTTTATTCAACGGCTGTGGTTGGAGAAATAAATCTATAGAAAGTAATTATATTAAAATTATATTTGTAACACTAAGACATTACCTACAATATTCTGCTTTGTTCGTTGGAGTCGGGCCTATAACCCGACTATACCTTTTGTATAACCTATAGCCTTTTGTAAGGATGAACCTTTACAAAAACTACAACAAACATAAAAGTAATTATGTTTTCCTGGGTTAACAAAAACAAGGTCATTGCATTAAAATTATTATGCCCTAAAGTGTCTTTGATTTGAAACTGAAGCTAAAGTACAATGTAACAGTTAAAGTTTTTAAAATTATATTGTGTACACATAAAGCACAATATTTATGGGCCTTTAAAACATCCCAAAAAGATTTAAAACTTCAAAAAGTTCATTATTCGAATTTATTAGACTGGTCGTCTCGACGGTGGATGTCTGTAGGACCATTTGTACATTCAAGGTTAGAATCCAATTTAACTGCTAAAGTAAAAAGTAAATCAACTATTAGTAAAACCTCTGAACGGATTACATTATATGAAGTAGAAACATAATTAATGTTTCAATACTTAAGGACACTGGAACAGTCAGAGTGGAACAGGATCGTATACATTTGTCTAATTACTAACTTTGCTCCAGATCTCGGAGTTTACTGCTCATATCCTGGGTATCTCAGTCCGTATTTTGGACTCAGATTAACTGTTGGATTCAAATAACACAAACACAAAACACACACACACACACACACACATACACACACACACACACACACACACACACACACACACACACACACACACACACACACACATATATATATATATTGATTACAATGCTTCGTTAACAGTTATTCTACAATTTTATTTATTTTTTAAAAAGTTCACTATCCTAAATCTATAGTCAGGTCGTTGAAGGTGATTGATTCTACAAATTGTCCATTAAAATGTAGATTATATATTGTTATAAATAGTCTTACCTGAGTTTCTCATAAACATGTTACTTGATAAACATGTCCCAAACTTGATTACAAAAATATCGTCAAACATGCCCACATATGTTTCTCATTGAGGTGCTCATAAAAATCAGATTGGACCTATCTATCTATACTTGAACGACTGGTAACTTATCGCCCGCGAAGTGCTGCGCCCTGAAGTAGCTATCGGAACTAGTTCTAACTATTGCAGATAACTTTATGTACAGATTATTTTTGTTTTACAAATTAAGAATCTAAAATTTAATTTTAAAAATCGATACAATAAATATACCATACAAAGTACAGCACTGATATTTTTGTTTTTAAGTTAATCAATATTATATTGTCACAGTAATTACTTCAATACACTATATTTTAAATGAAAAAAAGGAATGTTTAAACAAATCAAAAATTGATGACAGAAATAAGGATTCTTAAATTATTTGGAAATATTGTGCTAATGATTTCACAATCTAGCCCTAAATATATTGTATATTTATAGTTTCAAAAAATAGCATACCCTGGAAGCTAAACAAACACGCACAGATTTGAGACCGGGTGCAGTTGCTGAAAGAAATCGTTGAATTTACTGATATTTTTTAATATTCAATTTCATTTCCCCGTTACTCGATTTGGATCGAAATGGACGTCTCAGGTAGGCCTATATGCGTCTTGGACAAGCTAAATGTTACGAACCTTTCTAATACTTCAAAATCAAGTCACGTACGCTGGTTATTTATACAGGTCACATAGACATGCTGATTTGAACAGGCCACGTAGTAAATACCGTGTTTCTGGCAGTCCTATTTGTCATGGTTTATGACAACAACAATGATCACAATCGTTATGCAACATTAATATTCTCTTGTATTGCAACTGACGTCTGTAGCCCCCGTCCTTCAGAAAGTAGAAAAATTGAATAGGTAACTGCTCTGGTTTTTACAAATCTCTGGTTTAACTTAGAGTTATCTTCGGTATAACTAAAGTGTAAGGGTTTTATCGTATAAATTTTGAAGTAATCATTGTTTTCAATAACTCTGCTGGGTCTGGTAACTACATATATTTATCGAATAGAGGAATGCAGATTTTTCCTATAAAGAAAACGATTGCATTAAAGACTACGTTACGCATTTCCAAAGCTGCAAACACAACGCTTCTAAGCCTATATAATCGCAAAATGAAGTGTAACTGTTCTATATGCACTCATTCCTTGTTAGTTCCACTCCACTAGTTACAGAGTGTATCTGACAGAGATAGCTATTATGACATCTGTCGGATATTTCTGTTCAGATATTCAGCAAACTATAATTGTATAGAAACGTATAAATACTCAAGTGAATATATACTATCTGTTACTTCCTCAATTTTACTTCATATTTATTGATTTTCCTCGCAGTTCATTGATGTCACAATGCTCGAGCTTTACATTAATCTTGCATTGCCTGAAGATATTACTCGAGAAGATCTTCTACTAGTAAAACTAGATCCCGACTCTTCTTAGGCTCTTTGCTTCATACTCAGAACCTCTGAACGAATAAAAGCACTCTTACAAACGTATTTGGTCGTCACTCAAGTCTGATGTTCTGTGATTTTTTATTTTCGTGATGACGATTTCCTGTTGAAAGTGAGATTTACCGCTGTCAATTTGTACGACAAAGTAAACGCTGTAGGGGACACGTTGACTTTGCTACATTTGAAGATTAAGGTCATTTTGTCTTTATTACGGCTCACTTGTTTATTGAAAACGTTAACACTTCAAATTTGCGAGTTATAATAATTAGTTTAGAGAATATAAGTTTTAGTCAGTAATTAAGACTTACCCTCCAGTGAGGAATCTAGTAAATGACACTTGACAAGCCCAGAGAGAGAGAGAGAGAGAGAGAGAGAGAGAGAGAGAGAATATCATCCACTGTAGACACTTCAGGTCGTAAAGAATATTTTTGATTCTGTTTTATAGTATAACTAGCGTTACCCGGTGCACATTGCTGCGCCCGAAATCATAAACTTTGCAACAAGAAAATCAAATCAAACATCTAAATAATTATATTTCATTTACTGCAACGATAGAGTATAGACAAAGTTTTTCTTCATTTAATTAGGTGTATAAACATATGAATTTTAGGTGTCCCAACACGGGAGAACACAACATATAATTATCCTTGGTAAAAGCACGAACGTTCAAATTTAATCTAGCTATGGTCAATGATTGTCATTGTGCCCTGTTTATGGTTATTGCGAATGTAGGTCGCAAAGGAAATTTTATTCGTTTGAAATTAATAGGTATATCTGATTAAATCATCGGTATTCATGGAATTACGACCATCGCTCTTTTGAATTGCTACCTCTGATTTCTGCCCGAAACAAGTTGGGTGTCAGTTTTTTTGTAGTTAGTCTAGTTCTGTTGCACAGCTTTGGTGGATTCAAATTTCGCCAGAATATTATCGGCGATCCTACTTTTAATATTAGTAAGTGTGATGGCAGTAATTGTGCATAGAATTTAGCAATTATAAAGATTAAAATAATTAATAATGTATTTGTATTCTTACATAATGTTTATAATTTTTTTAAATTCATTTTAGTAACAGTAGTATAGATATACATTTTAACGTTAAACTTATGGAGACCTCTACAATGAAATATATTAACCCTGTGGGGCGGAGCCCTGTGGGTGGATTTAGACCAAGCCCCACACGAACCATCCTGAGAATATGTTTGCCAATCCTTTTAAATTTCATTAACTTCTGTTCAGCGGTTTAGGCGTCGATAAGATACATGCACACAATGTATAAATAAAACGGTTTTCTAACCATTCTAAGTCTCTGGGAGTGGAGCCCTTTGGTTAGATATACACCAATCCTAACACGAAGCATCCTGGGAATATGTTAAACCATCCCTATAATTTAACTTATGAGCGGTTTAGTCGTTCATAAGACACACACACACACCCATATATATATATATATATATACTTACATTTATCAGATTTTATACCTTCCCATGTTTCTGGCATGGAGCTCTGTACGTGCATCTAAACCAAACTTAATAAAAACCATCCTTATAGGCGTTAATAAGATACATACATACATACGTCGATTTGTGAACCATCCTAAGCCTCTGGGGCGGATCCCTGATAATGGATCTCCAACAAACCTCAAACGAACCACCCTGGGAATATGTCAAAAAATACCTCTAAATTGCTTAAACTCCTCTTCAGCGGTTTAGGCGTCCATAAGATACATGCATTAGTTTTTGAACCATCTTAAGCCTCTGGCAAAAGGGCCTTGTGGATGGATCTACACCAAACTTCACACGAACCATCTTGAGAATAAGGTAAACAAACAATAAACATTTCATCAACTTCTGTTCAACGGTTTTGACGTTTATAACAATACACATACATGCATAGCATAAACATTCATTTTTATAGATATAGATGATGTCTTGTACAAATCCTAAAAATCCTCAACGTTTTTGCACACCTAATACTACGCAATTAAACACGTAGACCTACTACGGTCGAAGCTGTACCTACGAATTTTCCCAAAATCGTGCTACAGCAATCTCATACAAAGCTTAATTGGTATTTGTCTGTAGAATAGAACCATTCTTTAGCTACCACGGCTTTGATGAGTTTAGGTCACATAAATGGTCTTGCGTTCGAGCTCTAAGATGAATAAGTGATGTATATTAAACCGTTGAGTATTCACATGTTTTGGTAATTTCTTTAGGTTCAGAAAAATTTCACCAGATAAAATGTTAACTTTGGAAAAAACCTCGTATATACTATTTAATAAAATGCATTTCAAATTCTTTTCATTAGCTTACCTTCATTACTGGTAAAAGGGTACCGCGACAAAATTGCCTATTAAGTGCCGAGGTTTATTGTTTAGTATGCAGTGGCTTGCTTATGATTGGCAATGATATACATAATATGGTATACTTCTGTATATGTATATATATATAATTAAAAAATTAAAAATATTTTTAAAACAAGAATACTTTTAATGAATACAGTTCATGAATATATATTCATTAAAAATATTCTTGTTTTTGAAATATTTTAAAATTATTAACTATATTACAAGAAAACATATCACCATATTTAATATATATATATATATATATATATATATATATATATATATATATATATATATGTGTGTGTGTGTGTGTGTGTGTGTGTGTGTGTGTGTGTGTGTGTGTGTGTGTGAGCGTGCGTGTTTGTGTGTGTGTGTGTGTGTGTGTGTTTCTGTGTGTGTGTGTGTGTGTGTGTGTTTCTGTGTGTGTGTGTGTGTGAGTGTTAGCGATAGTTACTGCAAATGTGTTACAATAATTATATATAAATTTAAATATACAAATACAATTTACTTAAGCGTTTCTTTATTACTTTCCCGGTCATATAATATATATGGTACATTTTTTATAAAAACAGATATGCACTAGTGATTGTACACAAATTATGACTTATTACTTGTGTATAATTTTTGCAAAATGGGTCATTCCTTTGGTTATCTGTCGCCCAATGATAACATGTTAAACAGCTGGGTAATGCAGCACGTATAGGAAAGTTTCAGGGCTGCGGCAAGCTGATAACGTACTTAAATAAATCCAGGCAAAGATAAATCACTCTGATTAACTATATTTAAATAAAGTTATAATTATAAGATTGATATATATTTATTTAGGTCAATTTTATTTTAGGTTTATTTAGGTTTTTTATTTTATTTTGTATTCATCTACTGACCTCACCATTTATTCAGGTTTTCTGTTCAGTGTGATATGAAACACTTATTCATAAAACCCTGCACATACCTTACATCAAAGCATGTTACGCTTCAAGGCTGTTATGCAGCTCATGTTTTGAGAATAGCCATTTCTTTGTTGTTGAAACTGCCTTTGTGTTAAAGAAGAACCTTCTACGTTCTGTAAAATTTAATTTACTAAGAGATAAGTACAACAATACACATTATATTGCATTTTGTTTTTATGTTTAAAAATTGCAGCCCAACTTTTAAACTTATTAAAGTAATTGAACTATTGTAAATAATAGTTTAAGGGTGGATATTTTCCCTGGTAATTGAGGTTTACTTAACATTTCAAAGTTATTTATTTATGTGGAAAATTAAATAAATTAGTTTTAACAATGTGAGGAGAGCCCATATTGTTTTCGATAAACTCGTCTCTTATAATAGCCATAAAAATACGAATTCTCTTAACTACGAGGAATTACAAGGGGCTGTAGATATGCGAGACCTTCCCCAACTCCTGCAGAACATAGATCTTGGCTGCTCTTCCGTTATGTTTCACATCTGTCCTATTTATAAAAGGAAAAGGCCGTAGAAGGTAGACAGACGTGAAGGAAGGTTCAGCTTCAATCAGGGATATCAAGGGAAGGTACAGCGTAAAAGGATAGACGAATTCTGCCTTATTAAGGGTAAGTGAGGTAGTTTACAGCCAAACAATGGGTAGGAGGAGCACAATTACAGGCTTAATAATGGTACGCGCAGAAAGGTACAGCTGCAATAAGGGCGATTGGGGGCAGGCACAACCTTATTAAGGTAAAATGTGGAAAGGAACAGCTACAATAAGGGTAGGTGGAGCACAATTACAGGCTTAATATTGGTGTGCGAGGAAAGGTACAGCTGCAATAAGGGCGATTGGGGTCAGGCACAACCGTATTAAGAAAAAATGTGGGAAGGAACAGCTACAATAAGAGTAATTGAGAGAAAGGACAGCCTCAATAAGGGTGAGTGAGTGGAACTATTTCACTTGCGCAATAAGTTTTATTTGCTCTCGTCCTTCACTTGGGAAAGGGCGAATAAGCAAATGAAGTTATATGTGGCAAAACAAATACCTTCACTTACCCATTGAAAATATAACTAAAGATATAAATAGTAAATCGAAAACTAATCCACTACTACCATTATAGGCCAAAATAAAGTCATTTAAATAATTAAATACAAAGTAAAAATAAACCAATTCTAAAATAATAAAGTATTAAAAATAAACTAATTCTAAAAAACTAACTAACGAATAAAATTAATTAAACCTAAATAATAACGTTTATATAATGTATTTTTATCACGTAAGACTGCAGGATAAGGTCAATAATAGTAGCTTATCCTACAACATCAATCTCAAGTTTCCTCAAAGAACAGCGCCATAATAACTCTGGCTGACATCGGTTAGCTCGTTCCATCAGTATATGACTGTGGCTGTAACCAATCTGACGTAGTGGTGGACCTTTGTGTAGCATCAACAACCCTTGTGTAGCATCAACAACCCATGTGTTTAAACGAGAAAGACGAGTAGCATCTCTACAATTCGAATGAATGGAATACCTCCATAGACGGATGATATCCTAATGTTCCCTCATTTTGTTTACATACACAGTTTAATACGCTTCGCTCCTAATGCAGAATATTGCCTACTTTACTTTCCAAATAAAATCAAATACCGTGATACGTTTATCATGCCCTACCCTTACATCAGTTTCATCAACAAGTGAAAAATCCCTATGAAATGGCGTAAGTATTATTATGTATAATGATTGTGTTGATAATTGAGGAGTGTTTATACTTTTTGAACTTGTGTTTTGTGGAATTTAGTGTTGTCAGTGGAGCTATGTTAGAATGGGGTCCTCCGAGGACGCCGATCCCCTCTTAAATAGTTCTCATATAGTTAGTACATCCCTGAGGAATCAAGTTATTATTGTGGTAAAGTACCGTGTTAGCAACCATTTGGATAAACCTAATAGTTCAATAGTCTGACTAATCAAGTGGATAATGAGACGTGAAACGTGAGCAGTGGGGGGAGACAAGAGGAAAACATGTCAATACAGAGGCATGGGAGATTGTATCTAGAGGTTTTGCGATATTAAAGAAATGAAAGAGAATCCAAGAAATATGCTGGGTAAGATCTCAGACTCTATGATAAAATAGAATCGATGTCTCTCAAAGGTTGTGAGAGTAAACGTCAAATGATAGGAAAAGTGAATTTCCTTAAGTATTTACTTAACCTAGTACATCGTGATATTACATGGCTTTTTATTTACTATTTAACATATGTTACGTCTTTTGTAGAAAACATAACAATTTTACTTTCTGAGAATTAGAACCACGTCTCTACAATGGTTTTGTGATCCACTCATTTGTCTCTTCTCGCTTGTAAAGTAAACAGAAATATTTTACTCTGTGTGTTTATATTTCTAATAAACAGTCATAGTATTTGATGACAAATATTTGCTGCAATTAATATATGGTAAAATGAAAAATACAACTTTAACCATAGTAATAAACTATTATCTTTAACTTGCAGCTTTGTAACTTTGATATAAAACCATTATTTAAAGTTGATCCTGTTATGTAACGCCTGCTTGTTGGTGGTTACTTAAGGAAGAGATAGATTGTAATTATTAAGAATAGCACGAGTAATTATCTATTGTCATGAACAAGTAGATGTACTCAAAAGCACATGGAATTTTGTAATCCACGATAACTTCAATTTAAAGACGATGGAAGCGCGCTCAGATATGAAACTGAGCAAATGTTTATCCTATTTTAGTGATAATTATTCAGGTCTACAGCAAACAGAAAATATGTAGCATTTAGCCAGAAGTATTTTCAGTGGAAGAGATATGCTATTGTGTGTGAATAAATTTTTCATGATGTTGAATTCTCCTTTCGGTTTTTTATTTCTAGATCATATTTCGATTGTTTGGTCCCATCTCGAGTTAGTACCAGTTCCACGTTACGAGTTACAGGTATAAATCCAGATGTATAATATAGCTGTTTACTCGTAAGCTGGCGTGCCATCGATCGATGGAATACAAAACACTTGCCCTATACAAAAACATTGTTTTTTGTAGTGCGTGTTGCTTTTAAGGTCATCGCTAAGAAATTGCAGGCGTTGCGGTCGTTTATAAAACTGATATAAGTAAATTGGTTGAAAACTTTATGTAAATTATCTAGTTTATGTGACAATAAAATAATATTTAAAGCGGTCTTTCAGCCTTTTCAATCTATATAATTGTAATATAAATACTATACCTCATACTATAATGTCTGTGGAACGGTCTTTTGCTTACTCTACCCTTCCTTTCTTTTGTGCTCGCCATTCAAGGTCACGCACCAGCTTACGAGTGACCAGCTAAAGCTAGTTATTCAATATGACCTACCCGACTGGTTCCTGGGCTTTGCTTCCATTTAGTTTTGTATAATCAGGTCAAGTTCACTCTTCTCACTAGATCCTTGAACTCTTTACAAGTGACGCTATAGTTTGCTAAACTGTAAACAAGCGCAACGGTGTCATCGGCCTATGTGATATCGTTTAATGCTTCTCCATTCATCTTGATAAGTCTCATTTTCCTATGTAAATTTAAAAACAAATTTATCCCTTGTAAATATTTTATAAGTAGAGGATGCAGCCCGGTCGTATTTCAATTCTTTCAATGATTGAACTTACAATTTTCATCCGAATTGTTCCCTCTAAGGATTTGCTGCAATTCGGATGCCTATATTTTTTTTAGTATTTTCAACAAGTACTCGCTTAGTGAATATAAGTTGTTATATACGTAATATAAATTTGTTGAACAAAATAAAATATTGTTATAAATAAATAGAAAGTTAAACTTCATATAGACCTGCCTTGCTAGGGGTGTTATGCACGTTACTCTTACCAGCACCCTCATTGTATATCAATGCATCCCTGTTTCCCTTTTTTGGCTAATTCGTGAACATCAAATTATTTCCAAACGTTTTGTATCCGTCAATATATCCTACATTATGTATAATTGCACTTAGTAAAACTCACGAAATGCAACATAGAATATAACAAAAAGAGGCAAAATAGAAACTTAAAGTGGGTTTTAAAACCTAAAACAGGATATCAATGCAATTTTATGTTACCTTACACCGAGCTTTAAGTGAAGATATATTTTTCTAACGTAATAAAGTGTATTCCACGTACAACAGGAGCAGCAGATTACTGCTACAGCTTAAGTAATGGGCTCTCAAGGGACTTTTGTTTTAGACGTAGTTTCAGTAAGGATATTGTATTGTTACTTGTTATCCTACTTTAAAATTATTGTATAAATAATATTCATAAATATCTCGATGAACCTTAAATTATCTAAATACCAATTTTCAGTCATCCATATTTTCAGTAAAAATGAAAGAGGGTGTTAAAAGGAGGCCCAAAAATAGGAAGGAATCCTGATTATCCGATCTAACTTTGTGTTACAATCAAATCAAAGTCGAAAACTAAAAAAGGACCATTAAGTAGCCATTATAATATCTGCAACTGTGCTAAGTATTGACAGTTAAAATATTTCTTACTGACATTTTTTCAGTCATTTGAATATTTTGCAGGTAGATGCATGCGTGTGTATGTGAGCGTGCATGCATGAGTGTGTCTGTTGTGTATAATAATAGCGGTGTCATGGAACAGTTGGCAGAAGAGTAATCTATATTGTTCATAGTTCAAATAAAACTATTAAAACTAGCATTTGTCGTTAGATTTGCCGATGAAGATACGTTTTATAATAAACACGTATGAGTAAATAAACGAATGATTGTGAGTTAGTGTTAGTTATAACTCAATCATTACTCTTGCACAAAAACTAAATAGTGTTATAGTAAAATCATGTAAGGGATTACAAAGACTGTGGGATCGAGTTACAACATTATTACAAGTAAATCCCCTTGGTTAATAAACAAATAACAAGTCACTAAATATTAGTAAAATATATTTACCGTTATTATGAAATATATAAATTTCGTGAACTACAATATGAAAGATTATATTATACATAATATAATCAAACTTATGCTAGCATATTTCTAAATATTTAGGAAATTGAACTGGAAAATGTTATAAATATAAACGAAAAATTACTCTAATCTACCGATATTTTTCAGGCTTGTAAATATTCATAAGAATTCGTTGTTTTTCGAAATTTTAGAACACTCTTGTACTTATTCCTAGTTGTAATAGCGTTCTACGTAATCAATCCTATGTAGGTCAATAGTTGTTTTAATTACTACGCCTTTCACATATCTTTTTTTAAATCGTGTAACTCAAGACAATGTTAGGTCCCCCTTGCGCCGAGGTCGTGAAGTTTCTAATCGCTGTGTATTTTGCTAAATATATTTGAATATATTCGGTCTGGTTTCTAGAGCCCTGATTCTGAATTTCCATGCTTAATTAACTTGCTGCCCGAGGTATGTTTGCCTACAAAACCGCTCCATAAGCAAAGTTTGTAAAGGCGATCAGAGCCACCTTCAATAAAAACTTAAACACTGGCTTTGTTAAGTAAACAGTTTGATTCAGACACAAGTTTCGGACAAGGGTTTATGTCAAATAAATCATACTTTTTCATAGTCAAAACCTTGAAACTTTCAACACCCAGTGAGTTATACCATTGTAGTTATCCCGGTAAAACCGAATGGTAATTTTTTTATTATAAACGGCACTATTTGTATAAACCTCACTAAGCATTGAAACACACGTTTTATTAGTGTAGGGAAATATTGTTTTTTCACAGCTAATGATGTCTAGCTTTGTTCTTCTGATACCGCATTTATTGCTCAAGGCACTTTGTGATTACTGTATGTATGACTTATTGTTAAAGACAAAACACCTGGAGAATTTACTTTTGTTTCGTAAATTAACATGGTTTCATTCCCCATTGTGTGGCATGAATATCATCGTCATAGTGCAAGTTCTTAGCTGGGGTGTGTTGCAATTAATCTAGGGATAATATTTAGTTAAATGTATCATTATTTTAGTCGGTAAAAAATATTAATATTGTAACAACAAACATAAAACAAATATTGTTCAAAATTGTGAATTAGATAATTAATAATAATAATAATCTAAAGGAACAATTGGTAGAGGTATAAGATTTCCACAGGCCATTGCATCAAATAGTGTAACATAAAATACACCAGCTGACCGAGATGCGCGAGGAGCATTGCGCAGAAGGTTAAGAGTTGCAAGGCAACCTTAAGCGTAGCTCTTCTTCTCCATAGGCCTTGGACTTAGAAGCATTCGCTAAGTGATGTAGCGATTCCAAGGATTTTTTTTAGTTACAAAGTTGTTCCTTTTTTGTCACTGAAATTTAGTTTTTAAGAAATTGTTTCTACTATTTCATGTATTTAAATTATTCAATTATTAACGTTTCACCATGCTCGATCCAAAACAGAACTATGGCAAGCGGCATCCAGGAGCCACGGCCTGCCACATAGGTTTTCTCAGCTAATTGATAACTATTTTCAAACTATTTACACAATATTTGATATCAAAATTAATTTTTTTTAAAATAAAGATTAGCGTGGTAAAACAGAGCAAGTTTCGGAATTTGAGTTGATGTGAAAGTAATAGATAAATCCACATAAAGTTACTAATAGACATTATCAATACAAATAGTTAAAATAAGTATAAATATAATCTAGTTTGTAATGTATCAAATTATTTAAGTAATTTTGTTGTGGATATAACATATCTATACCACGAATTCTTAAACAGTAATGATTCTTCAAACTTTTTAACAGGTTAAACTTTTTAAAATATTTAAAAAAAAGAGAGTAAATATTGTATGATTTTCTCAATGATCAATAAATCTAATTAGTTTTGTTTTCAAAAATAAAAATTGTTTTTATTGAACGTACCACTCATACAATTCAATTTTATAATGACGTTAACTTTGCAGGTTAACTCTTGACTATGTAAAATGAGATTGCAATATTTAACATCTAAGATATTTAAAATCTAAAGTGTTACAAATAAGTCATCTGATTATTGTACAATACAACTTACCATTGCTTTATATAATCGAATAGGAGTTAGGAGTCCAATCGGATGCTTGCATCATATGAGATGTGTATCTGGAGGTTGAGGAACTCAGATGATTTTCCGGTTCACCCTAAATTGACAAACATGGACAACAAATCTAAGAAGCTGTCACTAAATAATGTAGGATCTGTCTCGGTATGAGCCCTTACGGAAAGTTATTAAATAACGCAAGACTATTAACCGTCTATTACCCGTGTTTGCTTGTATAAACCCAAGAGCGTGTAGATTATATATGTTCATTATCCTTTTGGACTTTAATTTTAAAAAAGTTTCAATTTGTGTTGCAAACGTTATTGTCTCTAAAGTTAAATTTGTTCACAGATTTTCCAAATGAAACGTATACTCTTCGTGTTTCTTAATTTTTCCACTTGCTTACCTTGGTTATTTGATCTCTGTTAACACACATTCACCCTCAATATCGAACAATAAACAATAAAAAAAAAAATAATAGCAAAACGGGGTTTAGGTTATATCCTCTATATTTTAGGCGTTTAACTAATATAGCATCTATTATAATAAGAAATAAAACAATAACAAAGTTTATTCTTTTAATTACCATTATTTAATCACATAACTTACAAACGTAAAGTACCTCACAACACAACGATTGTGTACACGGATAGAAGAAGGGAATTTTAGTGCTGGGCCCGTTAAAACATGTACATTTATGAAGTATATTGTAAATTAGAAATTCCAGAGCGTAAGAAGGGAGTGAATGAAGTCGAAATGACATTATGTAATGCTAAATATACTTACGAAACAGGAAACTTCAACTCGGGTGTTGACTCATTGCATTCTGTGGGAGATCCCCATCTGCATACCAGACAGTGTTAACGAGCATAAACAAGCAAAATTTTATAAAACAAGTGAAGGGGTTATATTTCAAGTAACTTTTATCTACAACTTATGTAAATGTAATGTAACTATATATTTGTAGTTAAATCCGTCTAAATACACAACCACACGCGCGCGCGTAAGCGAGCGCACCCTCACGCGCTTTAATTTAAAAAAATTGAACTTCTTTGATGGAGACGTATATAAAATATTCTTTTGATTTTCTTATTGGCATTTTTTCCAACATCTGAATTCCTTAAATAGGAGCTGTATGCCAATATTTTCTAATATACTGTCGTCCTGTTGTATTTCTTTATTGTTTTCACTTCTTTTACAAAAAAACCCCGTTCAATAAAAACTGATTACACTTGCTGCAGGTTTTCATTGGAATATTTGGAACTTTGTTTCTTTCATAAAATATTCTCTCAATTTTAAATTTCTATTCAATGAGTTGAAGTAGAATGACTACCCTCATCCCCATTTTCATATTAGACTCTTACTCTATACTCCATTACGACCGAGAGAGGGGGTAGAATCGACTTTCTAGTCAAGTGATACTGCACAAACACTTATCTGTGTATACTCACGCCCTCGTCCCAATCGATTAGTCACCCTATCTTGTCCACTACTCACAAAGGAATATGGTTTCCGAGATCCAATACAAAGGAAAAACTAATAACAAAATCCGCTTGTTGTCCTATCTTGGCAAACGGTAAACTTAAAGGAAGAAGCCACCAAGTCTTGGAATTACAACGTACGGTACAATGGTTCAAGTTTACATGTTGTGTTCCTGGATCATCCGTACTCGTAATGAATGAAATGTTGAAGAAATTACCACTGTTATGGATGACTATTTCTCCACTGACCGTTACACTTTCCATAGAATCCTTTTACTGAACTTCCAATTTACGTAAAACAGTTTTTTTTTAAATCTTAGGAATTCAAAAATACTCTACTGAATTTAAAAAATATAGCACTGTTAGTACTTATTTTAATTGTATTTCGTTTAACAAAAATCACCATGAAATTGGGTTGACATAAGTTACTGATAAAACAATTTTCAAAATCTCAAAAAAAACTTCTGTTTCCTCATATTATCTGACGTTATCTCTGTCTTTCTAACAAAACGAATGTCTTAAATTGTACGTCAAAACATATGTACAATTTAAGACATGTCAATAAGCATGTACAAAACCCATGTATAAGAAATATATCGTCACAATATACGACTCTGTATGGTATTAGTTACATTTTAATAAAGTGTACTATGAATAGTTATTTAATATTGGTTTTCAATCGTTATACATAATACACGCAGTGTTCTTAGAAGCAAATTAATCATATTAGTGCCAGTTGCTTAGGTGGGACTAAAATTACAAATTGAGGATTACCAGATTCTAATACCAACATCAATCAAGACGTGTTAAAGGAAAACCAATCCCCAAACCACCCACGAACATATCTACTTCAGCCTCAAGACAAGTCTCCGCAAAAACAGACACATTTTATGACGGCTATGTTTACGGCAGAAAGCAATATCCGCGCTTAGGAATGGAAACAATGTAAGTCCTTTACAAGTCGCTGAAACATTAGAATCGAAAAACAAGGTGACAAATAAACCTCTTTTCGCCTAATCTATTTCAAGGCTGTCTAAAGCTCTTTTAAACACTTAAATACCTCTTTCAGTTTCTATTTCACTATTATTGAAGGGATTAACAATTTTAGTTATAGTTTGGAGCAAACAGAGACTGTTTACTTTATCGTTTATCATAATGTGCTTATAAAGGGCTTTGGTGACTTAGTGCCTAACATTAAACAATGATTTTTGAGACGTAGCAATTAAGTCAAAAAGAAGGACTTTTGGTCGTGGTAGGTTAGACGAAAGAGATGGCACTTGTGACGTAGTAGGTAACAAAAAAGGAAAGATTGTTGTGACGTAGTACTTAACACGAAAGGAAATACTCTTATGACGTAATATGTAGCACGAAAAGTAAAGCTCTTGTGTCGTAGTAGGTAACACGAAAAGATAAGTGCTTTAGTAATGTAATAGGGGAAACTAGTGAAAAAGCTTTTGTAATGTAATAGGTAACTCTAATGGAATTGCTTTTGTATTGCAATAGGTAACACTAATGGAAGAGCTTTTGTAATTGATAAATAACACTAATGAAAGAGCGTTTATAATGAAAAAGTACCACAAATGGATGAGTTTTTATAATGTAATAGGTAACACTAATAGAAGAGCTTTTGTTATGTAATAGGTAACACTAATGGAAGAGCTTTTAAAATGTAATATTTAATAATAATGGAAGAGCTTTTATAATGCAAAAGGTAACACTAATTGAAGAGCTTTTATATTGTAATAGATAACACAAATGGGAGACCATTTGTAATGTATTAGGTAACACTAATGGAAGACCGTTTATAATGTTACAGTTAACACTAATGGAACAGCTTTTGCAGAGTGATATCTAATGAAATAGGGAAAGTTTTTATGACATAGTAGTGACATAAATGGAAGAGCTTATATAATATATTACGTTACAATAATATTCAACTTTTTTTTATGTAGTATGTAATAATAATTGAAGAGCTTTTGTAATATAATAGGTAACAGTAATGAAAATATTTTTAATATAATACCTACACAAAAGGGAAGAACATCTTATGATATAGTAGCTAGTACGAATAAAAAGGCTTTTGTAATATAAGGTAATATAGGTAACATAATAGGAAGAGCTTTTGTAACGTAATACCTTACATGAGAGGGAAGAGCTTTTGTAATAAAGTAGCGAACACGAATGGAATAGTGTTTGTAATATAATAGGTAGCACTATTGCAAGAGCTTTTGTAACGTAATGCCTTACATGAGGGGGAAGAGCTCTTGTAATAAAGTAGCTAACACGAATGCAGTATCTTTTGTAATATATTAGGTAACACTATTGGAAGATCATTTTTGACGTAGTAGGTAATTCGAATGAAATAGTTTTTGTAATATAAATAACACTAATGGGTGAGCTTTTGTAACATAATACCTAATTTGGAAATACGAGCTTTAGGACGAGGTAGCTAACACGAATAAAAAAGCTTTTTTTACTTTTAGTTGGTAACTTGAAAGTAGCTCTTCCTAGAATTTCAAATTGTTGTCAGTCTAATTAATGTCTAACAATCTCTAATTTGTTTTGATTTTTATTAATAGAAATGCCGTATTCTTTTTACAAATATTTTATAAGATTAACAGAGGCGCTGACCAGTGTCTCTGTTATCCGGATATGCTTTCTTATAAAATAAACTCCGTGATTTATTTACGGTAATGACGTTTACAGATAGTGACCTTTGTTTCCAACATTCTTACTCAGAGCTCTTAGTGATTATAAGAATTGACGTCTGTCAAAGAAAACATTGCTGGAAACATCTTGGTCTGAGTCGTACGAGCCTTTGGCAAAATTGGTAAAAGAACATATTAATAAAGCCAGAGGGTCAAAACAATCAAATAAGCATAACAATAACCGATGAGTATTTAAATAAATCTCAGTGCGTTCAACTATTTTTGTTTGTAACATACATTTCAGTTGCCGCATAGCTTTTTGAGCTATTATATTAAATACAACGATTTATTACAGGTGCAATGCTATAGGAGGAAAACATAGTGTTATTCGAGAGTAGGAATCTACCATCAGATTCGGTCTCACCCACGAGGAGTCTCTAAAACCGATCACCATGGTCATCTTAAACCTATTTTGTTATTTAAAAAAATTTCCAAACTCCCTTCACATATTTCAGAGGTTACTGGAACTTACCCATTTTTTTCAATAGTAAAATTACCTTAAATATCATTTAAACCAATGAGGTATATTGCTTAGACCATCAGGGGTGACAGGAGAAAGAGGACCCATAAAAAGCCTTCCCCGGTAGTTACCCATCAGTAAGCTTTGTTTCACATTATAAGGGGTAAACCGCTATACTGGCAAATTGGCAACAATAAATGTGTTAAGATGGCCGACCAGCCTGACTAAACAATAAATTGCCATAAAGGAATCTCATTGTCAACAATGTTCAAACAACATTAAGACGAAATGAGTCGACAAATAAACAGTTTGCAATTCTCTTTGGAGTGGTGAGTAGTAATTAACATTTACTATGTAGAGACAAGTCGTTTCAAAGTAATCCGCTGTTTGCGGCGTAATACCACTGCACAGTGAAGTCACTGTCAGTTTAGTTGCGTCACAGTGGAGCGGTATGTTGAAGGTGGAAACTAATTTTCCGTCTACAAGAGGTGGTCTTGTGTTCAGAACACGTAACTTGATACGGTTAAAATCGAGCGAGCTTAGCGAGTGGGTGGAAAGGAAAGACGTATCTGATTCGACCCCCCTCCTTCCCACTTCCCTGTCTGTCACTCTAACTGTTTCCAGGTTCAACTCGTTTTATAATAAATTACAGTATAAATTATGAATAAAACTGAACCACTCTTCATTAATCTCGTATAGCCTGAAAATGTTTTAAAAACAAATGTTATATGTATTGTAGTATCAGCAACAATCTGTTGTGTAGGTTTATTTAAAGTTGACGCTTTTTAGAAGATCCTAATATTCTGAAGAAAATTTTAAAAAACAAATTTGTGATAATTAGTATTTAAATAACGGGAAAATAGTAGATGCGTATATCTTCGTATATCTCCAAGTATAGTGTTGTTGATCTTCTACATCTTCCTTGCGAAATTATTGTAGGATGTTTGT